>OLKM01002585.1:0-37152 GCA_900291075.1 Melanogrammus aeglefinus
ATAAACATAAGGGGAACACTGTGTTTTTTATGCCGTTCACAAATGAAACGTAAGGGCAAGGGTAACACTGTCATTTTTTAATTGCCGATATAAATAAAACATAAGGGGTAAATCAACTGTTGTTTATTGTCCGTCAACCAAATGAAAGGGAGGGTAGACACACTGTCGTTTTTTAAACAAAACCATAAGGTATAACACTGTCCATTTTATTGCCCGATATCAAAAAACCATAAGGGGTTAACACTGCGTTTTATATGCCCGATACAATACAATACCAATGTAACACTGCGTTTTATGCCCGTGCAGCAAATAAAACATAAGGGAACACTGTTGTTTTTATTCCTTCCTGTTTTAATGCCCGACAATCAAAAAAAACATAACAGGGTAAACTCTGTTGTTTTTTATCAAAATAAAACATAAGGTAACACTGTTGTAGTTTATGCCCGTCATCAAATAAAACATAAGGTATCACTGTTTGTTTGTTGCCTCTTATCAAATAAAACGTAAAAAGGGTAACACTGTCATTTTTTATTGCCCATATCAAAAAAAAACATAGGGGTAACACTGTCGTTTTTTTATCGAACAAAACATAAAGGGGTAACACTGTTGTTTTTTATTGCCCGATCATCAAATAAAACATTAAGGGTTACACTTGTCATTTTTTATTGCCTCATCATCAAATAAAACATAAGGGTAACACTGTCGTTTGTTATTGCCCGATATCAAGTAAAACATAAGGGGTAACACTGTCGTTTTTTATTGCCCATCATCAAATAAAACATAAGGGGTATCACTGTTGTTTTTTGTTGCCCGTTATCAAATAAAACGTAAGGGGTAACACTGTCGTTTTTTATCAAACAACATGTAAGGGGTAACACTGTCGTTTTTTATTGCCCATCATCATATAAAACGTAAGGGGTAACAATGTCGTTTTTATCAAATCAAACATAAGGGATAACACTGTTTTTTTTATCAATCAAAACGTAAGGGGTAACACTGTCGTTTTTTATGCCCGATATCAAATAAAACATAAGGGGTAACACTGTTGTTTTTATTGTCCGTTAACAAATGAAAAGGTAAGGGGTAACACTGTCGTTTTTTTTTAAACAAAACGTAAGGGGTAACACTGTCATTTTTTATTGCCCGATATCAAATAAAACATACGGGGTAACACTGTCGTTTTATATTGCCCGATATCAAATAAAACATAAGGTTTAACACTGTCGTTTTTTATTGCCCATCATCAAATAAAACGTAAGGGGTAACAATGTCGTTTTTATCAAATCAAACATAAGGGATAACACTGTTGTTTTTTATCAATCAAAACGTAAGGGGTAACACTGTCGTTTTTTATTGCCCGATATCAAATAAAACATAAGTGGTAACACTGTTGTTTTTTATTGCCCTTCATCAAATAAAACATTAGGGGTAACACTGTCGTTTTTTATCAAATAAAACATAAGGGGTAACACTGTCGTTTTTTATTGCACGTCACCAAATAAAACATAAGGGGTGTCGTTTTTTATTGCCCGATATCAAATAAAACATAAGGGGTAACACTGTCGTTTTTTATCAAATAACAAATTAGGGGTAACACTGTCGTTTTTTATCAAATAAAACATAAGGGGTAACACTGTTGTTTTTTATTGTCCGTCAACAATTGAAACATAAGGGGTAACACTGTCGTTTTTTTTTCAAACAAAACCTAAGTGGTAAAACTGTCGTTTTTTATCAAAAAAATAAATGTGTTTTAGCTCAGGAGGTAGAGCAGTTGTCACTTAACCAATAGGTTGCTAGTTCGATCCCCAGCTCCTCCTAGCTGAGTGTTTGTGTGTCCCTGAGTATGAACCTTAACCCTAAACACCCGTAACCTAAGTATCATATTTTATCAATCAAAACGTAAGGGGTAACACTGTCGTTTTATATTGCCTGATATCAAATAAAACATAAGGGGTAACACTGTCGTTTTATATTGCCCGATATCAAATAAAACATAAGGGGTAACACTGGCGTTTTTTATCAAACAAAACGTAAGGGGTAACACTGTCATTTTTTCATTGCTCGATATCAAATAAAACATAAGGGGTAACACTGTTGTTTTTTATTGTCCGTCAACAAATGAAACGTAAGGGGTAACACTTTCGTTTTTTTTTAAACAAAACGTAAGGGGTAACACTGTAATTTTCTATTGCCCGTTATCAAAAAAAACATAAGGGGTAACACTGTCGTTTTATATTGCCCGATATCAAATAAAATATAATGGGTAACACTGTCGTTTTTTATTGCCCTATATCAAATAAAACATAAGGGGTAACACTGTCGTTTTTCATTGCCCGTCATCAAATAAAACATAAGGGGTAACACTGTTGTTTTTTATCCGTCTTTTTTTTATTGCCCGACATCAAAAAAAACATAAGGGGTAACTCTGTTTGTTTTTTATCAAATAAAACATAAGGGGTAACACTGTTGTATTTTATTGCCCGTCATCAAATAAAACATAAGGGGTATCACTGTTTTTTTTTGTTGCCCGTTATCAAATAAAACGTAAAGGGTAACACTGTCGTTTTTTATCGAACAAAACATAAGGGGTAACACTGTTGTTTTTTATTGCCCGATATCAAATAAAACATAAGGGGTAACACTGTAGTCGTTTTTTTATCAAACAAAACATAAGGGGTAACACTGTTGTTTTTTATTGCCCGATATCAAATAAAACATAAGGGGTAACACTGTAGTTTTTTATTGCCTGTCATCAAATAAAACGTAAGGGGTAACACTGTCGTTTTTTATTGCCCGATATCAAGTAAAACATTATATTTTTTTTATACCCAAAATATAATGGGTAACACTGTCGTTTTTTATTGCCCATCATCAAATAAAACATAAGGGGTATCACTGTTGTTTTTTCTTGCCCGTTATCAAATAAAACGTAAGGGATAACACTGTTGTTTTTTATCAATCAAAACGTAAGGGTTACACCTGTCGTTTTTTACGTTGCCGATATCAAAATAATAACATAAGGGTAACACTGTTGTTTTTTATTGCCCGTCATCAAATAAAACATTAGGGGTAACACTGTCGTTTTTTATCAGATAAAACATAAGGGGTAACACTGTCGTTTTTTATTGCACGTCATCAAATAAAACATAAGGGGTAACACTGTCGTTTTTTATTGCCCGATATCAAATAAAACATAAGGGGTAACACTGTAGTTTTTTATTGCCTGTCATCAAATAAAACGTAAGGGGTAACACTGTCGTTTTTTATCGAACAAAACATAAGGGGTAACACTGTTGTTTTTTATTACCCGATATCAAATAAAACATAAGGGGTAACACTGTCGTTTTTTATTGCCTGTCATCAAATAAAACGTAAGGGGTAACACTGTCGTTTTTTATCGAACAAAACATAAGGGGTAACACTGTTGTTTTTTATTGCCCGATATCAAATAAAACATAAGGGGTAACACTGTAGTTTTTTATTGCCTGTCATCAAATAAAACGTAAGGGGTAACACTGTCGTTTTTTATTGCCCGATATCAAGTAAAACATAAGGGGTAACACTGTCGTTTTTTATTGCCCATCATCAAATAAAACATAAGGGGTATCACTGTTGTTTTTTGTTGCCCGTTATCAAATAAAACGTAAGGGGTAACACTGTCGTTTTATATCAAACAACATGTAAGGGGTAACACTGTCATTTTTTTATTGCACGTCATCAAATAAAACATAAGGGGTAACACTGTCGTTTTTTATTGCCCATCATCAAATAAAACGTAAGGGATAACACTGTTGTTTTTTATCAATCAAAACGTAAGGGGTAACACTGTCGTTTTTTATTGCCCGATATCAAATAAAACATAAGGGGTAACACTGTTGTTTTTTATTGCCCGTCATCAAATAAAACATTAGGGGTAACACTGTCGTTTTTTATCAGATAAAACATAAGGGGTAACACTGTCGTTTTTTATTGCACGTCATCAAATAAAACATAAGGGGTAACACTGTCGTTTTTTATTGCCCGATATCAAATAAAACATAAGGGGTAACCACTGTCGTTTGTTTATAAATAAAACATAAGGGGTAACACTGTCGTTTTTTATCAAATAAAACATTAGGGGTAACACTGTCGTTTTTTATCAAATAAAACATAAGGGGTGACACTGTCGTTTTTTTTTCAAACAAAACGTAAGTCGTAATCGTGTCGTTTTTTATCAAAAAAACAAATGTATTTTAGCTCAGGAGGTAGAGCAGTTGTCACTTAACCAATAGGTTGCTAGGTTCGATCCCCACAGCTCCTCTAGCTGAGTGTTTCTGTGTCCCTGAGTAGGATCTTAACCCTAATACCCTAATACCGTAACCTAACTATGACTTTTTATCAATCAAAACGTAAGGGGTAACACTGTCGTTTATATTGGCCGATATCAAATAAAACATAAGGGTAACACTGTCGTTTTATATTGCCCGATATCCATAAAACATAAGGGGTTAACACTGTCGTTTTTTATCAAATAAAACGTAAGTGGTAACACTGTCATTTTTTATTGCCGATATCAAATAAACATAAGGGGAAACACCTGTTGTTTTTTATTGTCCCGTCACAAATAGAACGTAAGGGTAACACTGTTGTTGTTTTTTAAAAAAAACGTAAGGGGTAACACTGTCATTTTTTATTGCCCGATATCAAAAAAAACATAAGGGGTAACACTGTCGTTTTATGTTGCCCGATATCAAATAAAATATAATGGGTAACACTGTTGTTTTTTATTGCCCGATATAAAAAAAACATAAGGGGTAACACTGTTGTTTTTTACCAAACAAAACGTAAGGGGTAACACTGTCGTTTTTTATTGCCCTATATCAAATAAAACATAAGGGGTAACACTGTCGTTTATTATTGCCCGTCATCAAATAAAACGTAAGGGGTAACACTGTCATTTTTTATGAAACAAAACGTAAGGGGTAACACTGTCATTTTTTATTGCCCGTCATCAAATAAAACATGAGGGGTAACACTGTCGTTTTTTATTGCCCCGATATTCAAATAAAACATAAGGGGTAACACTGTTGTTTTTTATGGTCCGTCAACAAATGAAACGTAAGGGGTAACACTGTTGTTTTTTTCTAAACAAAACGTAAGGGGTAACACTGTCGTTTTTTATCAATCAAAACGTAAGGGGTAACACTGTCCGTTTTTTTTTATGCCCGATATCAAATAAAACATAAAGGGGTAACACTGTTGTTTTTATTGCACGTCATCAAATAAAACATTAGGGTAAACTGTGTCGTTTTTTATCAAATAAAACATAAGGGGTAACACTGTCGTTTTTTATCAAATCAAACATAAGGGGTACACTGTCTGTTTTTTATTGTCCGTCAACAATTGAAACATAAGGGGTAACACTGTCGTTTTTTTTTTCAAACAAAACGTAAGTGGTAACAAGTTACTCGTTTCATCAACAAAAAATAAATGTGTTTTAGCTCAGGAGGTAGAGCAGTTTGTCAGTTAACCAATAAGTTGCTAGTCTCGAGCCCCCAGCTCCTCCTAGCTGAGTGTTTGTGTGTCCCTGAGTATGAACCTTAACCCTAAATATCGTAACCTAACTATCATTTTTTATCAATCAAAACGTAAGGGGTAACTCTGTCGTTTTATATTGCCCGATATCAAATAAAACATAAGGGGTAACACTGTCGTTTTATGTTGCCCGATATCAAATAAAATATAATGGGTAACACTGTTGTTTTTTATTGCCCGATATAAAACAAAACAAAAGGGGTAACACTTGTTTTTTACCAAACAAAACGTAAGGGGTAACACTCGTTTTTTATTGCCCTATATAAAATAAAACATAAGGGGTAACACTGTCGTTTTTTATTGCCCGTCATCAAATAAAACATAAGGGGTAACACTGTTGTTTTTTATCCGTCTTTTTTTTATTGCCCGACATCAAGAAAAAACATAAGGGGTAACACTGTTTGTTTTTTATCAAATAAAAACATAAGTTGTATTTTATTGCCCGTCATCAAATAAAACATAAGGGGTAACACTGTTGTTTTTTGTTGCCCGTTATCAAATAAAACGTAGGGGTAACACTGTCGTTTTTTATCAAACAAAACGTAAGGGGTAACACTGTCATTTTTTATTGCCCAATATCAACAAAAAAACATAAGGGGTACCACTGTCGTTTTTTATCCAATAAAACATAAGGGGTAACACTGTCATTTTTTATTGCCTGGTATCAAAAAAAAACACAAGGGGTAACACTGACGCTTTACATTGCCCATTATCAAATAAAACATAAGGGGTAACACTGTTGTTTTTTATTGCCTGTCATCAAATAAAACGTAAGGGGTAGCACCGTCGTTTTTTACCAAACAAAACGTAAGGGGTAACACTGTCGTTTTTTATTGCCCGATATCAAGTAAAAAATAAGGGGTAACACTGTTGTTTTTTATCAAATAAAACATAAGGGATAACACTGTTGTATTTTATTGCTCGTCATCAAATAAAACATAAGGGGTAACACTGTTGTTTTTTGTTGCCCGTTATCAAATAAAACGTAAGGGGTAACACTGTCGTTTTTTATCAAACAACACGTAAGGGGTAACACTGTCATTTTTTTATTGCACGTCATCAAAAAAAACATAAGGGGGAACACTGTTTTTTATTGCCCGTTTGTTTTTTATCAAATAAAACATAAGGGGTAACACTGTTGTATTTTATTGCCCGTCATCAAATAAAACATAAGGGGTATCACTGTTTTTTGTTGTTGCCCGCTATCAAATAAAACGTAAAGGGTAACACTGTCATTTTTTATCAAACAAAACGTAAGGGGTAACACTGTCATTTTTTATTGCCCGCTATCAAAAAAAAACATAAGGGGTAACACTGTCGTTTGTTATTGCCCGATATCAAGTAAAACATAAGGGGTAACACTGTCGTTTTTTATTGCCCATCATCAAATAAAACATAAGGGGTAACACTGTTGTTTTTTGTTGCCCGTTATCAAATAAAACATAAGGGGGAACACTGTTTTTTATTGCCCGTTTGTTTTTTATCAAATAAAACATAAGGGGTAACACTGTTGTATTTTATTGCCCGTCATCAAATAAAACATAAGGGGTAACACTGTCGTTTTTTATCAAACAACACGTAAGGGGTAACACTGTCATTTTTTTATTGCACGTCATCAAAAAAAACATAAGGGGGAACACTGTTTTTTATTGCCCGTTTGTTTTTTATCAAATAAAACATAAGGGGTAACACTGTTGTATTTTATTGCCCGTCATCAAATAAAACATAAGGGGTATCACTGTTTTTTGTTGTTGCCCGCTATCAAATAAAACGTAAAGGGTAACACTGTCATTTTTTATCAAACAAAACGTAAGGGGTAACACTGTCATTTTTTATTGCCCGCTATCAAAAAAAAACATAAGGGGTAACACTGTCGTTTTTTATCGAACAAAACATAAGGGGTAACACTGTTGTTTTTTATTGCCCGATATCAAATAAAACATAAGGGGTAACACTGTAGTTTTTTATTGCCTGTCATCAAATAAAACGTAAGGGGTAACACTGTCGTTTTTTATTGCCCGATATCAAGTAAAACATTATATTTTTTTTATACCCAAAATATAATGGGTAACACTGTCGTTTTTTATTGCCCGATATCAAATAAAACATAAGGGGTAACACTGTAGTTTTTTATTGCCTGTCATCAAAAAAAAAGTAAGGGGTAACACTGTCGTTTTTTATCAATCAAAACGTAAGGGGTAACACTGTCGTTTTTTTATTGCCCGATATCAAATAAAACATAAGGGGTAACACTGTCGTTTTTTATTGCCCGTCATCAAATAAAACATAAGGGGTAACACTGTTGTTTTTTATTGCCCGATATCGAAAAAAAACATAAGGGGTAACACTGTCGTTTTTTACCAAACAAAACGTAAGGGGTAACACTGTCGTTTTTTATTGCCCGATATCAAAAAAAACATAAGGGGTAACACTGTCGTTTTTTACCAAACAAATCGTAAGGGGTAACACTGTCGTTTTTTATTGCCCGATATCAAATAAAACATAAGGGGTAACATTGTCGTTATTTATTGCCCGTCATCAAATAAAACATAAGGGGTAACACTGTTGTTTTTTATCAAATAAAACATAAGGGGTAACACTGTTGTTTTTTGTTGCCCGTTATCAAATAAAACGTAAGGAGTAACACTGTCGTTTTTTACCAAACAAAACGTAAGGGGTAACACTGTCGTTTTTTATCAAATAAAACATAAGGGGTAACACTGTTGTTTTTTATTGTCCGTCAACAATTGAAACATAAGGGGTAACACTGTCGTTTTTTTTTCAAACAAAACGTAAGTGGTAATCGTGTCGTTTTTTATCAAAAAAACAAATGTATTTTAGCTCAGGAGGTAGAGCAGTTGTCACTTAACCAATAGGTTGCTAGTTCGATCCCCAGCTCCTCCTAGCTGAGTGTTTCTGTGTCCCTGAGTATGAACCTTAACCCTAAATACCCGTAACCTAACTATGACTTTTTATCAATCAAAACGTAAGGGGTAACACTGTCGTTTTATATTGCCCGATATCAAATAAAACATAAGGGGTAACACTGTCGTTTTATATTGCCCGATATCAAATAAAACATAAGGGGTAACACTGTCGTTTTTTATCAAATAAAACGTAAGTGGTAACACTGTCATTTTTTTATTGCCCGATATCAAATAAAACATAAGGGGAAACACTGTTGTTTTTTATTGTCCGTCAACAAATGAAACGTAAGGGGTAACACTGTTGTTGTTTTTTAAAAAAAACGTAAGGGGTAACACTGTCATTTTTTATTGCCCGATATCAAATAAAAACATAAGGGGTAACACTGTCGTTTTTTATTGCCCGTCATCAAATAAAACATAAGGGGTAACACTGTTGTTTTTTATCCGTCTTTTTTTTATTGCCCGACATCAAGAAAAACATAAGGGGTAACACTGTTTGTTTTTTATCAAATAAAACATAAGTTGTATTTTATTGCCCGTCATCAAATAAAACATAAGGGGTAACACTGTTGTTTTTTGTTGCCCGTTATCAAATAAAACGTAAGGGGTAACACTGTCGTTTTTTATCGAACAAAACGTAAGGGGTAACACTGTCATTTTTTATTGCCCAATATCAACAAAAAAACATAAGGGGTACCACTGTCGTTTTTTATCCAATAAAACATAAGGGGTAACACTGTCATTTTTTATTGCCTGGTATCAAAAAAAAACACAAGGGGTAACACTGACGCTTTACATTGCCCATTATCAAATAAAACATAAGGGGTAACACTGTTGTTTTTTATTGCCTGTCATCAAATAAAACGTAAGGGGTAGCACCGTCGTTTTTTACCAAACAAAACGTAAGGGGTAACACTGTCGTTTTTTATCGCCCGTTATCAAGTAAAACATAAGGAATATCACTGTCGTTTTTTGTTGCCCATCATCAAATAAAACATAAGGGGTAACACTGTTGTTTTTTATCAAATAAAACATAAGGGATAACACTGTTGTATTTTATTGCCCGTTATCAAATAAAACATAAGGGGTAACACTGTTGTTTTTTATTGCCCGTCATCAAATAAAACATTAGGGGTAACACTGTCGTTTTTTATCAGATAAAACATAAGGGGTAACACTGTCGTTTTTTATTGCACGTCATCAAATAAAACATAAGGGGTAACACTGTCGTTTTTTATTGCCCGATATCAAATAAAACATAAGGGGTAACACTGTAGTTTTTTATTGCCTGTCATCAAAAAAAAAGTAAGGGGTAACACTGTCGTTTTTTTATCAAATAAAAACATAAGGGGTAACACTGTCGTTTTTTTATTGCCCGTCATCAAATAAAACATAAGGGGTAACACTGTTGTTTTTTATCAAATAAAACATAAGGGGTAACACTGTTGTTTTTTGTTGCCCGTTATCAAATAAAACGTAAGGAGTAACACTGTCGTTTTTTACCAAACAAAACTGTCATTTTTTTATTGCACGTCATCAAAAAAAACATAAGGGGGAACACTGTTTTTTATTGCCCGATAAAAAAAAAAACATAAGGGGTAACACTGTTGTTTTTTATTGCCCATCATCAAATAAAAAGTAAGGGGTAATAATGTCGTTTTTATCAAATAAAACGTAAGGGATAACTGTCGTTTTTTATGAACGGATATCAAATAAAACATAAGGGGTAACACTGCTGTTTTTTATTGCCTGTCATCAAATAAAACGTAAGGGGTTACCCTGTTGTTTTTTATTGTCCGTCAACAATTGAAACGTAAGGGGTAAAAATGTCGTTTTTTATTGCCTGATATCAAAAAAAAACATAAGGGGTAACACTGTCCTTTTTTATTGCCTGATATCAAAACAAAACATAAGGGGTAACACTTTCGTTTTTTATTGCCCGATATCAAGTAAAACATAAGGGGTAACACTGTCGTTTTTTATTGCTCATCATCAAATAAAACATAAGGGGTAACACTGTTGTATTTTATTGCCCGTCATCAAATAAAACATAAGGGGTAACACTGTTGTTTTTTGTTACCCGTTATCAAATAAAAAGTAAGGGGTAACACTGTCGTTATTTATCAAACAACACGTAAGGGGTAACACTGTCATTTTTTTATTGCCCGATAAAAAAAAAAACATAAGGGGTAACACTGTCGTTTTTTATCAAATAAAACATAAGGGGTAACACTGTCGTTTTTTATTGCACGTCATCAAATAAAACATAAGGGGTAACACTGTTGTTTTTTATTGCCCATCATCAAATAAAACGTAAGGGGTAATAATGTCGTTTTTATCAAATAAAACACAAGTGATAACACTGTCGTTTTTTATCAATCATAACGTAATGGGTAATACTGTCGTTTTTTATTGCCCGATATCAAATAAAACATAAGGGGTAACACTGTTGTTTTTTATGGTCCGTCAACAAATGAAACGTAAGGGGTAACACTGTTGTTTTTTTCTAAACAAAACGTAAGGGGTAACACTGTCGTTTTTTATCAATCAAAACGTAAGGGGTAACACTGTCGTTTTTTTATTGCCCGATATCAAATAAAACATAAGGGGGTAACACTGTTGTTTTTTATTGCACGTCATCAAATAAAACATTAGGGGTAACACTGTCGTTTTTTATCAAATAAAACATAAGGGGTAACACTGTCGTTTTTTATCAAATCAAACATAAGGGGTAACACTGTTGTTTTTTATTGTCCGTCAACAATTGAAACATAAGGGGTAACACTGTCGTTTTTTTTTCAAACAAAACGTAAGTGGTAAAACGTCGTTTTTTATCAAAAAATAAATGTGTTTTAGCTCAGGAGGTAGAGCAGTTGTCACTTAACCAATAGGTTGCTAGTTCGATCCCCAGCTCCTCCTAGCTGAGTGTTTCTGTGTCCCTGAGTATGAACCTTAACCCTAAATACCCGTAACCTAACTATGACTTTTTATCAATCAAAACGTAAGGGGTAACACTGTCGTTTTATATTGCCCGATATCAAATAAAACATAAGGGGTAACACTGTCGTTTTTTATTGCCCGTATCAAATAAAACGTAAGGGGTAACACTGTCATTTTTTATGAAACAAAACGTAAGGGGTAACACTGTCATTTTTTATTGCCCGTCATCAAATAAAACATAAGGGGTAACACTGTCGTTTTTTATTGCCCGATATCAAATAAAACATAAGGGGTAACACTGTTGTTTTTTATTGTCCGTCAACAAATGAAACGTAAGGGGTAAAACTGTCGTTTTTTATTGCTCTAATAAAAAATAACGTAAGGGCCGTCATCAAATACAACATAAGGGTAACACTGTTTTTTATTGCCCGATATCAAAAAAAAATCATAAGGGGTAACACTGTCGTATTTTATATCCGAATACAAATAAAGTATAATGGGGTAACACTGTTGTTTTTTATTGCCCGAATATCAACAAAAAAAACATAAGGGGTAACCACTGTCGGTTTTTTATCCAATACAAAACATAAGGGGTAACACTGTCATTTTTTTTATTGCCCTGATATCAAATAAAACATAAGGGGTAACATTGTCCTTATTTATTGCCCGTCATCAAATAAAACATAAGGGGTAACAGTAACACTGTTGTTTTTTATCCGTCTTTTTTTTATTGCCCGACATCAAAAAAAACATAAGGGGTAACACTGTCGTTTTTTACCAAACAAAACGTAAGGGGTAACACTGTCGTTTTTTATTGCCCGATATCAAATAAAACATAAGGGGTAACACTGTTGTTTTTTATCAAATAAAAAATAAGGGGTAACACTGTTGTATTTTATTGCCCTGTCATCAAATAAAACATAAGGGGTAACACTGTTGTTTTTTGTTGCCCGTTATCAAATAAAACGTAAGGGGTAACACTGTAATTTTTTATTACCCGATATCAAATAAAACATAAGGGGTAACACTGTTGTTTTTTATTGCCTGTCATCAAATAAAACGTAAGGGGTTACACTGTCGTTTTTTATTGCCCGATATAAAAAAAAACATAAGGGGTAACACTGTCGTTTTTTACCAAACAAAACGTAAGGGGTAACACTGTTGTTTTTTATTGTCCGTCATCAAATAAAACATAAGGGGTAACACTGTTGTTTTTTATCAATCAAAACATAAGGGGTAACACTGTAATTTTTTATTGCCCGATATCAAATAATACATAAGGGATAACACTGTCATTTTTTATTGCCCGTCATCAAAAAAAACGTAAGGGGTAACACTGTCGTTTTTTATCAATCAAAATATAAGGGGTAACACTGTCAATTTTTATTGCCCGTCATCAAATAAAACATAAGGGGTAACACTGTCATTTTTTATTGCCCGTCATCAAATAAAACATAAGGGGTAACACTGTCGTTTTTTATTGCCCGATATCAAATAAAACATAAGGGGTAACACTGTTGTTTTTTATTGTCCGTCAACAAATGAAACGTAAGGGGTAACACTGTCGTTTTTTTCTAAACAAAACGTAAGGGGTAACACTGTCATTTTTTATTGCCCGATATCAAAAAAAATCATAAGGGGTAACACTGTCGTTTTATATTGCCCGATATCAAATAAAATATAATGGGTAACACTGTTGTTTTTTATTGCCCGATATCAAAAAAAACATAAGGGGTAACACTGTCGTTTTTTACCAAACAAAACGTAAGGGGTAACACTGTCGTTTTTTATTGCCCGATATCAAATAAAACATAAGGGGTAACATTGTCGTTTATTAAAACATAAGGGGTAACACTGTTGTTTTTTATCCGTCTTTTTTTTATTGCCCGACATCAAAAAAAACATAAGGGGTAACACTGTTCGTTTTTTATTGCCATAATCAAATAAAACATAAGGGGTAACACTGTGTTTTTTTGTTGCCCGTTATCAAATAAAACGTAAGGGGTAACACTGTCGTTTTTTATCAAACAAAACGTAAGGGGTAACACTGTCATTTTTTATTGCCCGATATCAAATAAAACATAAGGGGTAACACTGTCGTTTTTTATTGCCCGATATCAAAAAAAACATAAGGGGTAACACTGTCGTTTTTTTACCAAACAAAACGTAAGGGGTAACACTGTCGTTTTTTATTGCCCGATATCAAATAAAACATAAGGGGTAACATTGTCGTTATTTATTGCCCGTCATCAAATAAAACATAAGGGGTAACACTGTTGTTTTTTATTGCCCGATATCAAAAAAAACATAAGGGGTAACACTGTCGTTTTTTACCAAACAAAACGTAAGGGGTAACACTGTCGTTTTTTATTGCCCGATATCAAAAAAAACATAAGGGGTAACACTGTCGTTTTTTACCAAACAAAACGTAAGGGGTAACACTGTCGTTTTTTATCAATCAAAATATAAGGGGTAACACTGTCAATTTTTATTGCCCTTCATCAAATAAAACGTAAGGGGTAACACTGTCATTTTTTATTGCCCGTCATCAAATAAAACATAAGGGGTAACACTGTCGTTTTGTATTGCCCGATATCAAATAAAACATAAGGGGTAACGCTGTTGTTTTTTATTGTCCGTCAACAAATGAAACGTAAGGGGTAACACTGTCGTTTTTTTCTAAACAAAACGTAAGGGGTAACACTGTCATTTTTTATTGCCCGATATCAAAAAAAATCATAAGGGGTAACACTGTCGTTTTATATTGACCGATATCAAATAAAATATAATGGGTAACACTGTTGTTTTTTATTGCCCGATATCAAAAAAAACATAAGGGTAACACTGTCGTTTTTTACCAAACAAAACGTAAGGGGTAACAGTCGTTTTTTATTGCCCGATATCAAATAAAACATAAGGGGTAACATTGTCGTTATTAAAACATAAGGGGTAACACTGTTGTTTTTTATCCGTCTTTTTTTTATTGCCCGACATCAAAAAAAACATAAGGGGTAACACTGTTGTTTTTTATCAAATAAAACATAAGGGGTAACACTGTTGTTTTTTTGCCCGTACATCAAATAAAACGTAAGGGGTAACACTGTTGTTTTTTTTACCAAACAAAACGTAAGGGTAACACTGTCGTTTTTTATTGCCCGATATTCAAATAAAACATAAGGGGTAACACTGTTGTTTTTTATTGCCCGATATCAAACAAAACATAAGGGGTTAACACTGTCGTTTTTTATCTACCAAACAAAACGTAAAGGGGTAACACTGTCGTTTTTTATTGCCCGATATCAAATAAAACATAAGGGGTAACATGTCGTTATTTTATTGCCCGTCATCAAATAAAACATAAGGGGTAACACTGTTGTTTTTTATTGCCCGATATCAATAAAACATAAGGGGTAACACTGTCGTTTTTTAGCAAACAAAACGTAAGGGGTAACACTGTCGTTTTTTATTGCCCGATATCAAAAAAAACATAAGGGGTAACACTGTCCTTTTTTATCAAATAAAATGTAAGGGGTAACACTGTCGTTTTTTATCAATCAAAAATATAAGGGGTAACACTGTCAATTTTTATTGCCCTTCATCAAAATAAAACGTAAGGGGTAACCACTGTCATTTTTTATTGCCCGTCATCAAATAAAACATAAGGGGTAACACTGTCGTTTTGTATTGCCCGATATCAAATAAAACATAAGGGGTAACGCTGTTGTTTTTTTATTGTCCGTTCAACAAATGAAACGTAAGGGGTAACACATGTTCGTTTTTTTTCTAAAACAAAACGTAAGGGGTAACACTGTCATTTTTTATTGCCCGATATCCAAAAAAAAATCATAAGGGGTAACACTGTCGTTTTATATTGACCGATATTCAAAATAAAATATAATGGGTAACCACTGTTGTTTTTTATTGCCCGATATCAAAAAAAACATAAGGGTAACACTGTCGTTTTTTTACCAAACAAAACGTAAGGGGTAACAGTCGTTTTTTATTGCCCGATATCAAATAAAACATAAGGGGTAACATTGTCGTTATTAAAACATAAGGGGTAACACTGTTGTTTTTTATCCGTCTTTTTTTTATTGCCCGACATCAAAAAAAACATAAGGGGTAACACTGTTGTTTTTTATCAAATAAAACATAAGGGGTAACACTGTTGTTTTTTGTTGCCCGTTATCAAATAAAACGTAAGGAGTAACACTGTTGTTTTTTACCAAACAAAACGTAAGGGGTAACACTGTCGTTTTTTATTGCCCGATATCAAATAAAACATAAGGGGTAACACTGTTGTTTTTTATTGCCCGATATCAAAAAAACATAAGGGGTAACACTGTCGTTTTTTACCAAACAAAACGTAAGGGGTAACACTGTCGTTTTTTATTGCCCGATATCAAATAAAACATAAGGGGTAACATTGTCGTTATTTATTGCCCGTCATCAAATAAAACATAAGGGGTAACACTGTTGTTTTTTATTGCCCGATATCAAAAAAAACATAAGGGGTAACACTGTCGTTTATTTATCAAAACAAAACGTAAGGGGTAACCACTGTCGTTTTTTTATTGCCCGATATCAAAAAAAACATAAGGGTAACACTGTCGTTTTTACCACACAAAACGTAAGGGGTAACACTGTCGTTTTTTATCAATCAAAATATAAGGGGGTAAACACTGTCAATTTTTATTGCCCTTCATCAAATAAAACCGTAAGGGGTAACACTGTCATTTTTTATTGCCCGTCATCAAATAAAACATAAGGGGTAACACTGTCGGTTTGTATTGCCGCGATATCAAATAAAACATAAGGGGTAACGCTGTTGTTTTTTATTGTCCGTCAACAAATGAAACGTAAGGGTAACACTGTCGTTTTTTTCTAAACAAAACGTAAGGGGTAACACTGTTCATTTTTTATTGCCCGATATCAAAAAAAATCATAAGGGGTAACACTGTCGTTTTATATTGACCGATATCAAATAAAATATAATGGGTAACACTGTTGTTTTTTATTGCCCGATATCAAAAAAAACATAAGGGTAACACTGTCGTTTTTTACCAAACAAAACGTAAGGGGTAACACTGTTGTTTTTTGTTGCCCGTTATCAAATAAAACGTAAGGAGTAACACTGTCGTTTTTTACCAAACAAAACTGTCATTTTTTTATTGCACGTCATCAAAAAAAACATAAGGGGGAACACTGTTTTTTATTGCCCGATAAAAAAAAAAACATAAGGGGTAACACTGTTGTTTTTTATTGCCCATCATCAAATAAAAAGTAAGGGGTAATAATGTCGTTTTTATCAAATAAAACGTAAGGGATAACTGTCGTTTTTTATGAACGGATATCAAATAAAACATAAGGGGTAACACTGCTGTTTTTTATTGCCTGTCATCAAATAAAACGTAAGGGGTTACCCTGTTGTTTTTTATTGTCCGTCAACAATTGAAACGTAAGGGGTAAAAATGTCGTTTTTTATTGCCTGATATCAAAAAAAAACATAAGGGGTAACACTGTCGTTTTTTATTGCCCGATATCAAGTAAAACATAAGGGGTAACACTGTCGTTTTTTTATTGCCCGATATCAAGTAAAACATAAGGGGTAACACTGTCGTTTTTTATTGCTCATCATCAAATAAAACATAAGGGGTAACACTGTTGTATTTTATTGCCCGTCATCAAATAAAACATAAGGGGTAACACTGTTGTTTTTTGTTGCCCGTTATCAAATAAAACGTAAGGGGTAACACTGTCGTTTTTTATCAAACAAAACGTAAGGGGTAACACTGTCATTTTTTTATTGCCCGATAAAAAAAAAATACATAAGGGTAACACTGTCGTTTTTTATCAAATAAAACATAAGGGTAACACTGTCGTTTTTTATTGCACGTCATCAAATAACATAAGGGGTAACACTGTTGTTTTTTATTGCCCATCATCAAATAAAACGTAAGGGGTAATAATGTCGTTTTTATCAAATAAAACACAAGTGATAACACTGTCGTTTTTTATCAATCATAACGTAATGGGTAATACTGTCGTTTTTTATTGCCCGATATCAAATAAAACATAAGGGGTAACACTGTTGTTTTTTATTGCCCGTCATCAAATAAAACATTAGGGGTAACACTGTTGTTTTTTAATCAATCAAAACATAAGGGGTAACTCTGTAATTTTTTATTACCCGATATCAAATAAAACATAAGGGGTAACACTGTTGTTTTTTATTGCCTGTCATCAAATAAAACGTAAGGGGTTACACTGTCGTTTTTTATTGCCCGATATAAAAACAAAACATAAGGGGTAACACTGTCGTTTTTTACCAAACAAAACGTAAGGGGTAACACTGTTGTTTTTTATTGTCCGTCATCAAATAAAACATAAGGGGTAACACTGTTGTTTTTTATCAATCAAAACATAAGGGGTAACACTGTAATTTTTTATTGCCCGATATCAAATAATACATAAGGGATAACACTGTCATTTTTTATTGCCCGTCATCAAAAAAAACGTAAGGGGTAACACTGTCGTTTTTTATCAATCAAAATATAAGGGGTAACACTGTCGTTTTTTATTGCCCGTCATCAAATAAAACATAAGGGGTAACACTGTCGTTTTTTATTGCCCGTCATCAAATAAAACATAAGGGGTAACACTGTCGTTTTTTATCAAATAAAACATAAGGGGTAACACTGTCATTTTTTATTGCCCGTCATCAAATAAAACATAAGGGGTAACACTGTCGTTTTTTATTGCCCGATATCAAATAAAACATAAGGGGTAACACTGTCGTTTTTTATTGTCCGTCAACAAATGAAACGTAAGGGGTAACACTGTCGTTTTTCTCTAAACAAAACGTAAGGGGTAACACTGTCATTTTTTATTGCCCGATATCAAATAAAATATAATGGGTAACACTGTTGTTTTTTATTGCCCGATATCAAAAAAAAACATAAGGGGTAACACTGTCGTTTTTTATTGCCCGATATCAAAAAAAACATAAGGGGTAACACTGTCGTTTTTTACCAAACAAAACGTAAGGGGTAACACTGTCGTTTTTTATTGCCCGATATCAAATAAAACATAAGGGGTAACTTTGTCCTTATTTATTGCCCGTCATCAAATAAAACATAAGGGGTAACAGTAACACTGTTGTTTTTTATCCGTCTTTTTTTTATTGCCCGACATCAAAAAAAACATAAGGGGTAACACTGTTGTTTTTTATCAAATAAAACATAAGGGGTAACACTTCTGTTTTTTGTTGCCCGATATCAAATAAAACATAAGGGGTAACACTGTTGGTTTTTATCAAATAAAAAATAAGGGGTAACACTGTTGTATTTTATTGCCCTGTCATCAAATAAAACATAAGGGGTAACACTGTTGTTTTTTGTTGCCCGTTATCAAATAAAACGTAAGGGGTAACACTGTAATTTTTTATTACCCGATATCAAATAAAACATAAGGGGTAACACTGTTGTTTTTTATTGCCTGTCATCAAATAAAACGTAAGGGGTTACACTGTCGTTTATTATTGACCGATATAAAAAAAAACATAAGGGGTAACACTGTCGTTTTTTACCAAACAAAACGTAAGGGGTAACACTGTTGTTTTTTATTGTCCGTCATCAATAAAAACATAGGGGTAACACTGTTTTGTTTTTTATCAATGAAAACATAAGGGGTAACACTGTAATTTTTTATTGCCCGATATCAAATAATACATAAGGGATAACACTGTCATTTTTTTATTGGCCGTCATCAAAAAAAACGTAAGGGGTAACACTGTCGTTTTTTATCAATCAAAATATAAGGGGTAACACTGTCAATTTTTATTGCCCGTCATCAAATAAAACGTAAGGGGTAACACTGTCATTTTTTTATTGCCCGTCATCAATAAAACATAAGGGTTACACTGTCGTTTTTTATTGCCCCGATATCAATAAAAACATAAGGGAGTAACACTGTTGTTTTTTATTGTCCGTCAACAAATGAACGTAAGGGGTAACACTGTCGTTTTTTTCTAAACAAAAACGTGAGGGGTGTACATGTCATTTTTTATTGCCCGGATATCAAAAAAATCATAAAGGGGTAACACTGTCGTTTTATATTGACGATATCAAATAATATAAATGGGTAACACTGTTGGTTTTTTATTGCCCGATATCAAAAAAAACATAAGGTAAGTCGTTTTTACAAACAAAACGTAAGGGGTAACAGTCGTTTTTTATTGCCCGATATCAAATAAACACATAAGGGGTAACATTGTCGTTATTAAAACAATAAGGGGTAACACTGTTGTTTTTTATCCGTCTTTTTTTTTATTGCCCGACATCAAAAAAAACATAAGGGGTAACACTGTTGTTTTTTATCAAATAAAACATAAGGGGTAACACTGTTGTTTTTTGTTGCCCGTTATCAAATAAAACGTAAGGAGTAACACTGTCGTTTTTTACCCAAACAAAACGTAAGGGGTAACACTGTCGTTTTTATTGCCCGATATCAAATAAAACATAAGGGGTAACACTGTTGTTTTTTATTGCCCGATATCAAAAAAACATAAGGGGTACACTGTCGTTTTTTTTACCAAACAAAACGTAAGGGGTACCTGTCGTTTTTTATTGCCTGATATCAAATAAACATAAGGGGTAACATATTGTCGTTATTTTATTGCCGTCATCAAATAAACACATAAGGGGTTAACACTGTTGTTTTTTATTGCCCGATATCAAAAAAACATTAAGGGTTAACACTGTGTGTGTTTTTTCCAACAAAACGTAAGGGGTAACACTGTCGTTTTTTATTGCCCGATATCAAAAAAACATAAGGGTAACACTGTCGTTTTTTACCAAACAATCGTAAGGGTTAACACTGTCGTTTTTTATCAATCAAAATATAAGGTGTATCACCTGTCAATTTTTATGCCCTTCATCAATAAAACGTAAGGAATACTGTCATTTTTATTGCCCGTCATCAAATAAACATAAGTGGTAAACACTGTCGTTTGTATTGACGATATTCAATAACATAAGGGGTAACGCTGTTGTTTTTTTTATTTGTCCTTCAACAATATGAACGTAAGGGTAACACTGTCGGTTTTTTTCTAAACAAACGTAAGGGGCACATGTGTCATTTTTATTGCCGATATCAAAAAAAATATCATAGGGGTAACACTTCGTTTTATATTGACGATATCAAATAAAAATATATGGGTAAACTGTTGTTTATTGCCTGCCGATCAAAAAAACATAAGAGGTTAACACTGTCGTTTTTTACCTAACAAACGTAAGGGGTACGTGTTTTTTATTGCCCGATATCAAATAAAACATAAGGGGTAACATTGTCGTTATTAAAACATAAGGGTAACACTGTTGTTTTTTATCCGCTTTTTTTTATTGCCCGACATCAACAAAACATAAGGGTAACACTGTTGTTCTTCCATCAAATAAAACATAAGGGCTACACTGTTGTTTTTGTTGCCGTTATCAAATAAACGTAAGGAGTAACACTGTTGTTTTTTACCAAACAAAACGTAGGGGTAACACTGTCGTTTTTTATTGCCCGATATCAAATAAAACATAAGAGGGTAACACTGTTGTTTTTTATTGCCGATATCAACAAAAACATAAGGGGTAACACTGTCGTTTTTTACCAAACAAACGTAAGGTGGTAACACTGTCGTTTTTATTTGCCCGATATCAAATAAAACATAAGGGTAACATTGTCGTTATTGATTGCCCGTCATCAAAATAAAAAACATAAGGGTAACTGACTTGTTTTTTATTGCCCGATATCAAAAAAAACATAAGGGTTAACACTGTCGTTTTTTTACCAAACAAAACGTAAGGGGTAACAGTGTCGTTTTTATTGCCGATTATCAAAAACATAAGGGGGTACTGTGTCGTTTTACCAAAACAAACGTAGGGTACTCTGTGTTTTTTATCAATCAAAATATAAGGGGGTAACACTGTCAATTTTTATTGCCCTTCATCAAATAAAAGTAAGGGGTAACCTGTATTTTTTATTCCTCGTCTAAATAAAACATAAGGGTAAACACTGTCTTTGTATTGCGCCCGATATCAAATAAAACATAAGGGGTAACGCTGTTGTTTTTTTATTTGTCCGTCAACAAATGAAACGTAAGGGGTAACACTGTCGTTTTTTTCTAACACAAACGTAAGGGTAACACTGTCATTTTTTATTGCCCGATATATCAAAAAAATTCATAAGGGGTAACACTGTCGTTTATATATTGACCGATATCCAAATAAAATATAATGGGTAACACTGGTTGTTTTTTATTGCCCGATATAAAAAAAACATAAGGGTTAACACTGTCGGTTTTTTTACCAAACAAAACGTAAGTAGGGGTAACAGTCGTTTTTTATTGCCCGATATCAAATAAAACATAAGGGGTAACATTGTCGTTATTAAAACATAAGGGGTAACACTGTTGTTTTTTATCCGTCTTTTTTTTATTGCCCGACATCAAAAAAAACATAAGGGGTAACACTGTTGTTTTTTATCAAATAAAACATAAGGGGTAACACTGTTGTTTTTTGTTGCCCGTTATCAAATAAAACGTAAGGAGTAACACTGTCGTTTTTTACCAAACAAAACGTAAGGGGTAACACTGTCGTTTTTTATTGCCCGATATCAAATAAAACATAAGGGGTAACACTGTTGTTTTTTATTGCCGATATCAAAAAAACATAAGGGGTAACACTGTCGTTTTTTACCAAACAAAACGTAAGGGGTAACACTGTCGTTTTTTATTGCCCGATATCAAATAAAACATAAGGGGTAACATTGTCGTTATTTATTGCCCGTCATCAAATAAAACATAAGGGTTAACAACTGTTGTTTTTTATGCCCGATATCAAAAAAAACAATAAGGGGTAACACTGTCGTTTTTTACCAAACAAAACGTAAGGGTTAACACTGTCGTTTTTTATTGCCCGATATCAAAAAAACATAAGGGGTAACACTGTCGTTTTTACACAAACAAAACGTATAAGGGGTAACACTGTCGTTTTTTTATCAATTCAAAAAATATAAGGGGTAACACTGTCAATTTTTATTGCCCGTCATCAAATAAAACGTAAGGGGTAACACTGTCATTTTTTATTGCCCGTCATCAAATAAAACATAAGGGGTAACACTGTCGTTTTTTATTGCCCGATATCAAATAAAACATAAGGGGTAACACTGTTGTTTTTTATTGTCCGTCAACAAATGAAACGTAAGGGGTAACACTGTCGTTTTTTTCTCTAAACAAAAACGTAAGGGGTAACACTGTCATTTTTTATTGCCCGATATCAAAAAAAATCATAAGGGGTAACACTGTCGTTTTATATTGACCGATATCAAATAAAATATAATGGGTAACACTGTTGTTTTTTATTGCCCGATATCAAAAAAAACATAAGGGTAACACTGTGCGTTTTTTACAAACAAAACCGTAAGGGGTAACAGTCGTTTTTTAATTGCCCGATATCAAATAAAACATAAGGGGTAACATTGTCGTTATTAAAACATAAGGGGTAACACTGTTGTTTTTTATCCGTCTTTTTTTTATTGCTCGACATCAAAAAAAACATAAGGGGTAACACTGTTGTTTTTTATCAAATAAAACATAAGGGGTAACACTGTTGTTTTTTGTTGCCCGTTATCAAATAAAACGTAAGGAGTAACACTGTCGTTTTTTATCAAACAAAACGTAAGGGGTAACACTGTCGTTTTTTATTGCCCGATATCAAATAAAACATAAGGGGTAACACTGTCGTTTTTTACCAAACAAAACGTAAGGGGTAACACTGTCGTTTTTTATTGCCCGATATCAAATAAAACATAAGGGGTAACATTGTCGTTATTTATTGCCCGTCATCAAATAAAACATAAGGGGTAACACTGTTGTTTTTTATTGCCCGATATCAAAAAAAACGTAAGGGGTAACACTGTCGTTTTTTACCAAACAAACACTGTCGTTTTTTATTGCCCGATATCAAAAAAAACATAAGGGGTAACACTGTCGTTTTTTACCAAACAAAACGTAAGGGGTAACACTGTCGTTTTTTATTGCCCGATATCAAATAAAACATAAGGGGTAACATTGTCGTTATTTATTGCCCGTCATCAAATAAAACATAAGGGGTAACACTGTTGTTTTTTATCAAATAAAACATAAGGGGTAACACTGTTGTTTTTTGTTGCCCGTTATCAAATAAAACGTAAGGAGTAACACTGTCGTTTTTTACCAAACAAAACGTAAGGGGTAACACTGTCGTTTTTTATTGCCCGATATCAAATAAAACATAAGGGGTAACACTGTTGTTTTTTATCAAATAAAAAATAAGGGGTAACACTGTTGTTTTTTATTGTTCGTCATAAAATGAAACCTAAGGGGTAACACTGTTTTGTTTTTTTTCAAAAAAACATAAGGGGGAACACTGTCGTTTTACATTGCCCGATATCAAATAAAACATAAGGGGTAACACTGTTGTTTTTTATTGCCTGTCATCAAATAAAACGTAAGGGGTAACACTCGTTTTTTATTGCCCGATATCAAAAAAAAACACAAGGGGTAACACTGTCGTTTTTTACCAAACAAAACGTAAGCGGTAACACTTTCGTTTTTTATTGCCCGATATCAAATAAAACATAAGGGGTAACACTGTCGTTTTTTATTGCCCGATATCAAATAAAACATAAGGGACAACACTGTAATTTTTTATTGCCCAATATCAAATAAAACATCAGGGGTAACACTGTCATTGGGGTAAATTTTGTCATATACTTTTTTTTAAATTTAAATTCAAACATTGTGCCGACCGGCATATCAACACACAAGTCACGTGATCTTAAAGAGTCGCAATAACAAAACAAAAACATGTCAACAACACAGTATGATGAATTATGTCTATGGAGTCCACCACAAGACCACTTTGTTGCTCAAATGTAATATTACTCTCCTCCTTGAGCCTCCTGAAATGTCTATACACTTTGTTGCTCAAAGCTTATTATAACTCTCTCCTTGAGCCTCCCGAAATGTCTTGCGATATTGATATCCCCCTTCCCCCCTGCGGACTGTTTTATTTTTATTTTTATTATGTTTTGTGTGTAGGCTATGTGTGACTGTAGGCTACAGCTGCCTGTCTTGGCCAGGACACTGGAAGAGATTTTTAACCCCAATGATGATTATTATTTTCAAAAAACCAATACTTAGTTGCCTTGCATTTTAAAATGTCAATGCAATTTTTCAGCCCTCAATAATAGTAAAAGCTATTTAATAATTGATTTGCATGCATAGTATACTAGCCTTTCCATTGAAAAATTACCCCTGTTACCATAAATTGACTAATTTTATAATGTAATCAAATACTCACACACTAGTTGCTTTCAGACCCACGTGTAAGTCCTGATATTCTGCTGATGGGCCTTAAGTGTGAGAACAATCGTAATAATAGTAATAATATATTTAATTTATAGAGCATTTTTTAATAATTTCCCCCTGGGATTAATAAAGTATTATCAATCATTTCAAAGTGCTATCATAACCTGACATTTGTATCCTGAAGATCTCCTGAATAATACTACCCCTGAGGTAATATTTTCTCAGTAGGAAATGTAAATTACCTTGTATGTGAATAAGAAGTAGAAAGTCTGTATTTCTCACACCACTTCAGTGGGCGTATTGATGACGCTTCTTACCATTGAGGGGCCCCCGTAATGATAATCAGCCTGTTGCCTTTTGTTCGCTGAATGGTTAAAAAATATCTAAATGTTGGCACTGCTTTTTAGAGTCATTAGTGGTGAACGAATGTCATACGTTGTAACATTATAGTCTAAATGTTATTATGTTATTCGCTCAGAAAATGTTTACATTATCGACCGGGGTTCCCACATTATTGCTATGGGTTTAATAAATTACAACTAGAAGTTGCGCGTGTGCAATGCGCATGCGAAAACTCTAGTTATGTATAGCGTAAAATACCCCAAGGCCAGACATCAAAAAAGAAGGCTATTTTACAGAAAGGATATTTTTAGCTGAGCTTTCAAACACTGTTAAGCACAGGCAAAAGCACATATCCCAATTGTAAGTGTGATTGGTTTACATTTGGCATTTGCATTAACTAGTTTTTACCCTAGTAGGAATAGTGTTACCAAATAGTTTATTGGTTAAAGTGTGTCAATATTGAATAAACATGAGAGATTCCTCAGAGAGTTCCTGTGTACAGGGTCTAACATTTGGGGCCAAGCACACTGTATTAAAATACCTGCGTATAAACAACTGAAATCGACATCATATACCTTTGTCTCCCCCTGCTGGCCTACAGGGGTGGACTTGCAACAGGTGGGTTAAAACATGACAACGGGCTCCAGTAATTTACATTATTTTATTGTTTTATATACAAAAAGATAATGATGCGATAATCCTTTTTCTAGAATGTTTTTTTTTCAATAGTAATTAGTTGTGTGTGTATGTGCCTCCTGTGGGCTAGCACTACATTCGTTCATACAATGATCCTGGCACTGTGGAGAGACAGAGAGAGAGGAAGAGAGAGAGAGACCAAGAGAGGAACGCACATACACACATCAAGAGTACAGTTTCCTCATTGTATTCAAAACTATACCTCGTCTCTATAGCCTGGTTGTCTTTTTTAATTTTTCAATTTGAACCACTACAAAAGATAATCCAAAAGCATAGGAAACAAAACAAAGGCATGTTCAGTCATTGTTGCAAATTATATGGATATGTTCGAAGGATCTTTGCTGGTAAAAAACAATATGAATCTTGCCTAACCGTAACAGTTATAACAAGACAAGGTTTCTACTTCTCCCTCAAGGAGGTGCTGGGGGAAATGGTGTTGTCTCTTTAAATGTAGGTCGGAAATGTTTTTTTTGGAGAAAAGAAAATCCATCTGTTCATATATATATGTATATATATATGCATATATCTACAGAAAACCAAAGTTCCATACGTACACTTGAGATTTATTTTTTAAACCTGAACCAAAACCAGTTTTCACCAAGTTTGTTAGTCATAAAGCATTTCTGCCTTCTTTCTTTTTTTAAAATTCTTTATAGCATATTGAGAATCAGTAGTATAAGAATGTCTCCGCCGTCTACAGCTCAGCTAAAACAGCGAAACAAGATACAAGATTAACATTTCACAAATGCATCCCCACTGTGATGGAGGAAGGACTGAGTTCTGCAAAGACAGCAATATCCTGATTTGGCATTTCACGTTTAAAAACCTTTTTTCTTATTTCTAATTACAATCCCATTCATTCCATGATGTGGAATCTGAATACAGTTTATGCAATAAATACAACAAATAGAACCTAGTGAAAATGTTTCCATTTCCGTGTCTATCACAGATCCCTACCGTTGCTTTTCGAAAACAGCCATGCCTTGCTTTTTTTGGATTAACGCGTAAAGTTTGGAAATGTCATTCAAATCAGGACTGAGCCAGCGTTGCACATCCCAATCCACCAAGGTGCAGAGACAGATGAGTCAAGTCCGACTGCTTTGACGTCGTTGACCTCTCTCTCTCTCTCCTCCCCTGAGGAAACAGCACTTTATTAATAAGAACGATGGACAAACAGCTGGCAGACCCCTTTATTCATCCAACCCCTTGACAAATACCAAGGAAACCCATCAATTTGCATTGGTGGTCGAAGACTGGGATATTCGGAAACGTTGAAAAATATATTTGTGTGTGTATTGCGTGTATACCGTTTTTATGTCGACTTATAATGTCCGGCATTACTCTTTAGTGGGATTCACCTTCGATTTATGATTCAGAAAAGGAAACTAAGAAATACAGCAAGACAAAAAGCCTAGGTTAAAATGCTTAAATGAACTAATAATGACTATATGGTCACAAATTACAGGAGGGCTATGGAAGCTTTTGGTATGATATGGTAATCGAGGAGATTAATATCCACACTGAATGACTCCCCTCTCCATACAGGTAGAATTTGTTTAAACTTTAAGTCCTTTGAATCCAAGTCCTCCAATTTATCCAGATAAAATCCAAGCCGAGCAGGTGGGGGGGGAGGAGGGTTTCACATTGTCAAGGGGTGCATTTTGGGAATCAAAACCTAAGATCAGTTATTCATCCACATGGCTGAGCAAATTAAAATCGTAGCTTATCTTCCCCATGCCTCTTAAAATAAAATAGGCTTGACTAGAAACACAATTTACATTGAAATTCTCATAATTACAGCATTATTTCTGACATCAATCATCATCCCAGTGTCTTGGATTGTTACAGGAAAAAAACAACCATGGACTTTTCACTGACGTTTCAGTTGTTAAAAAAACCGACAGTTCAGCTGCAGATTTAGTTCACTCGGTTAGAGGGCAGTTCGCACAGGATGAGGTTACTGTTGGTTTCTGATATAATTCACAGGTCTGTTAAATATTTGAAATATGTTGCTACTGCATCACTTGCCGGTAGAATGGAAGCATAACTCGCCAGGCTAACCCAACTGAGGCTGACTCAGCTGGGCCTCCCATCGTCCATTGTTTGACCCAGCAGGGCAATTGAATATCTCACCCCACGCCAGTTTAGGCCTGGAAGCATGTTTGCCCACACGTTGATAAGGTTTCAAAGGCTACATTTAGTCGTAGATTGCAGAAGGACATCACATCCAACAACTAAATAAATAAGAACAGCTGTGTTTTCAAGAGCCTTTTCAATCTATTCATAAGCTGTTGTAAGGTATGTATATTTATCTCATAGCAACAACTTAAAAGCCCCAATGGAATTGAAATCGTGTTTATTTCCAAATATTTTAAACGTTAGCAACTGCTCTAGTACCATTTCCTGTCTGCTATGGTGCTCTTGAGCACAACTCTTCTGCCTGTCAAGCCGTAAATTAGGTGATAGTTTTCTGAAACACCTACCATCCAACTTATTAAGTGAGTGTGCTTGTTGATGGCATCTGTCTGTATGTCTCACTGTTCACTAACTCACTGTTGGTCGACATCAAGAGACGAATACTGGCTGGGTTCTGTTAATATGTATCATAAAAGTACACATTCAGGTAAAATAAATTAATTCTGATTCAGGATTATCTTTCTTACTCTGAATCCTATTGACAGTGGGTCTGAGAGAAGGGTGTTTTCGTACAATTTTTTTAAATCGCAATTTGACAACCACAGCATGTTCAAATTATTGAGCATTTGAAGGATTTTGTTTTCATCACTCAATTGTAAATTGGGGCGATAAACAAATTAATCCACTAAATACAGGCAAATCATTGAACAACTTTTTTTCTCATTTACTAATGATCAGGGAAGAGAGAAGAAGTAGAAGAAGAAGTAGAAGTGTAAAGGGGGGAGAGTGAACAGCAAAGAGAGATGAAGAGCGTGAAAGGGGGTTAAAAAAGGAGGCACCAACAAAGACACCCAAAGACCCAGATCAGCAGATAAATATGTGGCGAGATTCTGTCATGCTGTCATACTGTGGTGGACATTAAAGCAGTTATACTTATGGAGTCACTTCGGGAATTAAAAAAGCTATAATGCCATTTCCAAATCCTTCTGTCCAGTAGGGGTTTGAATACATCGAAGAGTTTGCAAAATGTTGGCAGAATTGGTTTTGTTAGTGACAAAAACATTTTTTTGGTAGCCAAATATTATAAAGTATGTTTTCTATCCAGATATCTAGAAGTTATGTCAGTTACAAACATATATTCGTCACAACCTTATGTATGGCTGATTTTATGGAGTTCACGGTAGGGGGGAACTTGAGGACAACATTGAAGGTGCCACCTGTGTTTACTTCCCCGTCCATTTGTCCCTTTTTGTTTCTGCCTTAGGAAGGAACACAGCCCACGGATATGAAGAATGGGAGATGTAAATGGAAGAAAACATGAAAGAAAAGCAAGAAAGATATTGCAGAGACAGTGAAGCTCCCCTTCCGCCTCCCTGGTGGCATAGTAACACCGCGGGGGGTATTGTTATGATCTCAACAGCACTCCACAGTCAACACAATGGCACTGTACCATTTCAATACAAAAATAGTGGTTTCAAAATGCTGGTTGGCGAATTTATATGAACTTAAGTTGAACTTGACATGTAGAAGGAATGCATCAACTGACTTATATTAGTTAAAGATATGGCACAGTTATCATGTCAAGGGAAAATTGAGTTGCTTGGTTTACAATGGATAATTGTATTATAATGTGTTATGCCTTCATCTGATCACTTTTGACTGTGATCCCAGATATAGATTATCAAGATAAGTCTTATACAAAACATGAGGATTACATTTATTTCCCTGAACTTATGTCGTCTTCTTTGGAAAATCTGTAATATTTTCAAAGACAGCCTGGTTTCGAAAAGGAAATAATTACACTTCCAACATCAAATGAGAAGTGTATAATTCAATACTTTGTATGGAATTTACAATGGCATCGCTGTTCTCATTTCCTTTCCTTCTCCTGCCTCCATCCAGGCCTATCGGACAAGCAGAGACTGTGGGCTGAACACAATAATGTGAGGGGTCCACGCAGGAGAACAAAGAGATTCTAAGGTCCCACTGTGTAGAAAAGAAATAGAAAAGGAGGGAGAGGAGTGGCAAGTAGAGGCAAAACCAGCAGGTCGTTATGAAGGAAGAAGAGGGATTCTCGAAGGGTGAGGAAGAAGAGGGGAAGAAGCAAGGATAGCTTTGACTGCAGCAGAGAGAACAGGTGAGAGCAGCTAGTCTAGTCGAGGGGAACAATGTCTAGAAAGAGGATCAACAATTCGGTTCAACGGTAAAATACTATTTACAAGGGCCATGATTCCAGTATGCTCTATGCAGCAGCACCACGCTGAGGCAAACAGCAGTAACCGCAAGGGATAAAAAAATAAACCAATAGACCCACGGCCCACTTGAGACTGCAGCGTTTCTGTATTTACCATCCCTTAAAGTAACCACCTTTATAATTATTTTTTTTTCAGACTTAGTGGGGAAACATTGACCGGGCAGCACATCCATCAATAAAACCTATTGGAAACATGATGTATACCCTAATTATATACTGTAAAATCTACAAAATAAAAAAAAGTACAATAAAATATGTTTACTACAAGTCGTCAACACAACTAATAAAATATAGAAACAGGACTTACAAGACGTAGAAAAAGTCATCTGAGGTATATCTGTGTGTTTTGTTTGAGGTGATTTGTGGTTGATGAGCAGTAATCGTTCTGACTTTTTCTTGTTTTTCCTGTATTTTTTCCGGTCATGTATTATTATGATTATTATAATTATAATTATTATAATTATTTTGATCAATTTTTATTTATTTTTTTCCACGCATGCAATCTCTTCACTAGCTTTACCGCCTTATTGTCCCTGACAATTTTGAATATTTTGACACGTGCAGCTCTGCAGCGCACCTCTTCCCCACTCTCTGCTAACCTCACAGAGAGTGGGCAAGAGAGACGACGAGAGCAAGACAGAGAGAGAGTTGTTGCATGTGTTCAATGCACTGAAAGTAAAAATCACGACTAATAAAAAAAAAAAAAAGAAGATACAGAAATATATTCATCTTTGAGTTTTTGAATCATCAACAGCAGCATGTTGGACATTCATGGTTCCGTGTATGGCATCACAGAAGGACAAAATACACATTCGGCTCCCAAGCTGAGTGAAAGAAACACGAAACGACATAGTTCCTCAGTTTGCTTTGTTTGTTTAAAGTTCTTATTGTCATATATTGAGGGATGAGTGTGTGTGTGTGTGTGTGTGTGTGTGTGTGTGTGTGTGTGTGTGTGTGTGTGTGTGTGTGTGTGTGTGTGTGTGTGTGTGTGTGTGTGTGTGTGTGTGTGTGTGTGTGTGTGTGTGTGTGTGTGTGTGTGTGTGTGTGTGTTTGTGTGTTAGGTTCTGAGCTGTTTGTGGCCTGTTTCCAAGGCAACAGAAAGCATGGTTTTGGTCCGGGGAGGATGTACAGAGCCACATGAGGGGAGTGCGGAGAAGAGGTAAGAGCAGGGACCTCTAACGCTGACCTCTAACTCACTGTCCCTGGACGCTTACCCCGACCTCTGCTCTGCATGAGATTCTAATTCAACAGGTCAAACACACGGGTCAAACACAACGGGTCAACATGAGCCTGACACGGAGACATGTTACAACGGGCCAGGCTGGGAGTTCACACTGCACCAATGTCCCATGGCTGGAGAACTGTACGGAGAGATGGAAACGGGGAGAAACCTAAATCCATGGCGGCCATAGGTGGAGGCCAGTGGCTCCAACGGTGGTTTGTGGCATTGCAGTTTGGCCAGGAAATAAGAAATGTTCTGAACTTCCAGGTGACAGATCATTCACTGGCCAATTCATATTGATAGTAAGAAATCTCACGAGAAACAAGGCATTTGAAAAAAGAAAAAAACTCATTATATACCATACCCCCACACACACACACACACACACACACACACACACACACACACACACACACACACACACACACACACACACACACACACACACACACACACACACACACACACACACACACACACACACACACACACACACACACACACAGAAACATTCACGTAGACTCAAAGGCTCCAAAACACAGTCACACGCTGACTGCATAATGTGGATGCATTAAGAGGTCTTTGCACCTTAGGGGAACTAGTGTTCCAACCTCTCATTTGGGCACCTTGAAAATGTACATATTTCAGGACGGCCAACAGGCATTTTACAGACAAGCCTCGCCAAAGTCTCTCGCCGGCCACTTGGGTCTTTCCTCCTCTCCAAAATCGACACTCCTTGTCCTTGGTAGACCTGGTTACCTGAGAAGTTCATTGCCGTGCCAACCATAATGCCGAGGTTGGGTGTTCTCTCAACCGATCTCGAAAAAAACGGGACATGCAAGGTTGGTTTCCTGAAAGAAAAACGACCCATTCCAATCTCCATTCCAAGACAGTCCTGTTTCCCGGTCTTCAGTCAGAATAAAAATGAGCAAAGGAAAAAAAAAGAAGAAACAAGCTCTTGTTTTCAAAACAAACCATATCCAATTTCGTTTTTTCACATAAAAAAAAAAACGCTTTTGCTGCTTCTTGCCGAGCTGACCTGACATGTATCCTGTGTTTTTTTGGATTCAACCCGTTCGATCCGAAGGTATGTATTGTGTTTATAGCGCCAGCAGACTGAGGAAAGAAGGTCAAATTCAAGGTGTAAAAAAAGAACATTAAACAGTTTGTAAAAAAATCTCCTTGAACAGAAGTATGTTCTTGATGTTTGTGTTTATATGTGTGTGTGGTGTGTGTGTGTGTGTGTGTGTGTGTGTGTGTGTGTGTGTGTGTGTGTGTGTGTGTGTGTGTGTGTGTGTGTGTGTGTGTGTGTGTGTGTGTGTTGTGTGTGTGTGTGTGTGTGTGTGTGTGTGTTGTGTGAGTGTGTGTGTGTGTTTATTGTAACAGTCGTGTTCCTACAAGGATTTTTGCAGCATTGTTGTAAAATCATCCAATGCTGGGTGGTAGGTGGTTGCTAGGTGACACAGAAGGCAGGCTGCTTGGCAGGCAGGTGAGTGTGTTATCAGCACGAGAACTGCTTCTTTTTCTGTACCTGCTACCAAAATACAGTTCTGAATAATTGGTCAAGGAAGATGGAATACCAGAGAAAACCGTCTAAAAAAGTCCATAAAAGATCAAAAGCAAAAATATAGTTGTCGCTGAGGTTCCTAGAGAAAGATCATTCACTCAGTCGGACCCTGAATGCATATTGACGTGTGTTGTGTGTGTGTGTGTGTGTGTGTGTGTGTGTGTGTGTGTGTGTGTGTGTGTGTGTGTGTGTGTGTGTGTGTGTGTGTGTGTGTGTGTGTGTGTCAGCACTTTGCACTATGTCGTTGAGACGTGAAACGTTCAAATGTATAATACACGACGTGTGTTGGTAGTATGGTTACAAGATATAGACGGACAGAGAGACAGAGCATGAGAAAGGGAGGGATGGAGAGAGAGAGAGAGAGAGAGAGAGAGAGAGAGAGAGAGAGGTTGCACTCATAGCTCATGTTCAATAGCAGCGTCATTCATGTGGAAAGTGGGCCTGAAATAGTTAAATTCCACTGAGAGGGTATAGTGTGTTATAGTGTGTGTTATTTGTGCATTATATATCTCGTGTGTGTGTGTTTGTGTGTGTCCGTGTTGTGTTCCTCTAGCTTAGTTAGCACACAGTTGGCCGTACGTCAGGAAGAGGAAGTTGAAGTGAACTCCAGGAATTCTGGGTAATGTCAGGTCTGTCAGGGTAATGTCAGGTCTCCGGGAAAAAAATGAGGGAGAGAATTGAAAAGGTCAAGGGTTGTTGTTTGACGTCGAGTGTCTTGAGTGATCATATGCTGGACTCTTTGGGGGGCAGGTCCACGTTGGTGACCATGGGAACGGGCGAGGCCATGGAGACCAGCAGGGCGTGGTTCTCGGAGGTAGGCGGAGTTATGGTGGCGTTGAGGCGGCGGATCTGTGAGATGCGTTCCTCCACGCAGCCCGCCGACAGGCGCGCCTCGGCGTCGTGGTCCCAGCACTCCTCCACCGTCTCACACATCAGGCCCAGGCCCTGCACCGGAGACCGCAGGAGGGAGAGAGACATAGAGAGAGAGGGAGAGAGAGAGAGAGAGAGAGAGAGAGAGAGAGAGAGAGACGAGTGAGTAGAGAGGATGAGAGAGGAGAGAGAGAGAGTAGGAGAGAGAAGAGAGGGCGAAGGGAGTAGAGACTAGAGAGGATACATGTCAAGAGAGAGATATCGACAAAAACGGAAGACATAGCGATGACATAGAAACAGAAAAACAAAGAGATATGTTGTCGCTGGAGATAGAGCTAAGACGAAGAATGAGTAGCAATAGACAGATAGAGCAATAGACAGATAGAGCAATAGACAGATAGAGCAATAGACAGATAGAGCAGTAGACAGATAGAGCAATAGACAGATAGAGACGAAATAGACAATAGAGTCAGTAGGAGTAGATGCGAGTTCAGACAGTTAGAGCAGTAGACAGATAGAGCAATAGACAGATAGAGCAATAGACAGATAGGGCAATAGACAGATAGAGCAATAGACAGAGAAATGGATAGAAAGAACGATAGAGGGCCACTAGGCACATAATAGACTGTAGAGAGATTGAGAAGTAGAGCAATTTAGAGCCATAGAGTCAGATAGTAGAAACAATAGAGATCAGATTGCCATGCATAAATGTGTGTTCTGTTATGCGTGGCATGTGTCTGTGTGTGTGCCTCCTCACGTTGTGTTTGAGCCACCAGTCTTCGAACACAGAGCCTTGAGGCTTCTTTGTGTACACCAACCTACCTGCAGGTCTCCGCGGTGGTGTCCTGGACCAATTGCTTTTTATCCTCCTTCGAACGGCTAAGCTAGGTACTCATTCCACTGGACCTCAGACAGACAAGACAGACAGACAGACAGACAACATGAACAGACAGACAGACAGACAGATCTATGGACGAGCAGACCGGACAGACTAGACAGAAGGACAGACACACACAACACAGACATAACACACACACACAATTCACACACACTTCACACTCATCACACTACACACACACAGACAGACACACACACACACACACACACACACACACACAGACACACACACACACACACACACACACACACACACACACACACACACACACACACACACACACACACACACACACACACACACACACACAAAGACACACAGATTATGAGGTGGAGTATGAATATGTTTGAGTTTCTATTTCTATTAGTGTACAGGTCATTGCCTGCCGTATTGTACATTGTGTGGCCATGACCTTCTTTTATTGTAGTGTGTGTGTGTGTTGTGTGTTGTGTGTTGTGTGATTTGAGTGTGTGTGTGTGTGGTGTGTGTGTGTTGTGCTGATGTGTGTGTGGGTGTGTGTGTGTGTGGCGTGTGTGTGTGTGTGTGGTGCCTCGTGCGTGTGGTGCTGTCCCACCTTTCAGTACGCCTTGCATCGGGACACCAGCTCCCAGAGCACCAGGCCCATGGCGTACATGTCTATCCTGAGCGGATAGGCTCCTTAGAAGATATGATTGGCTTCCCCTCCAGGACCCTCGGGGCCAGTTGTTAGCAGCCGCGAGTCCCCAGCCTAGGGCGCAGTGACACACACGGCAGCAGTTACAACGTATGGATTTATGCAGCAACACCAAACATATCTCAAATCAGCATCACAATCTATATATACTACACAACAGTCACATAAAACACACAAAAACTCAACAGTTATTACAGACACACCAAACCACTAGCTACACACTACTTCCACACACTACGAGGACATTCACACGACACACTACACAGACAACGACACACTACAAACACCACACGACAGCACACACCACACACACCACATACACACACACTACACGCACACTCTAAGTAACACAATTATAAAACACACACACACACACACACACACACACACACACACACACACACACACACACACACACGGCACGACAGGCACACAACACACACCACACCACACAACACACACACACACGCACGTCCACTCTAGTCTGTCACCTGTCCGGTGTGTTCTCCAGTGGCTCACCCCGGCGCTTCAATAGAACACGAGCCATGACTCATAATATTGTGCCTTCGTCACGGCTGTTAGGTCCGTCTTCAACATCACATTCTTACTCTTAAAATCCCTATGAGACACACGCGCACAGAGTACTAATGTTATGGTTCAATCACAGAAACAATGCCAGTTGGCCCTACCAAACCAATTCCACCGATGACAATTGTGGTGCACGTTGGAAGGAAATAACGTTGACATTAATGTTCGTTAATACAAAAAATCCCAATCCGACTTTCACGACTGCCATTCTGCGTACATTATGGCTAAAGCGAATTGGTGATTGTAGATTTTTGATCTGCAATTTGAATAGTTAGTTTTGAGGGCGAATGCTTTACGCGGTCAAGCACATCACCCACCACACACGATGGTAAACAGGATCGGCATGTGTTGGGACTGATGGGTGAGTGTTGTTGGCTTCCCGTTAATACCGGAAACGTCTCGCTAATTAGACCCCCCGGCTTCCTCATAGCATAGAGTGTCGGTGGTGTCGCCGATGTGAGCCAGAAGACGCCTCACCCTGACTGCCTCCCGATAGACGAGGCTGGGGCATGATCGACCCTGCGTGAGTATGAACACCGCCGTCGTGTGTGAATTGTGTAGTAATGAACCGTGAATGTTGGGCCAATATTGCAAAGCGCCTATTGTGCAGGTCCCTCGGTTAGAGAAGCGCTGTATAAAAGCAGTCCATTTACCACTCTCTCCATTACACAGGTGTGGTGCGGCCCTGCGAGGTACCGTCTCGATGCGCACTCCCCAGTGCAGTGCAGGGTGATACTGTTGTCATGTGTCTTTGTTGAGAGATTGAGAGATGGTGCGAAAGACACCTGTGGGCGACGGCAGGTTTGGGCCCCTCTCCCTTGAGCGGGGGCAGTGTACCTCGTGGAGGTCAGGCCAGGCGGGCTGATGCACTCCGCTATGTGGCAGAGGTCGCTCCAGGTCAAGATGTCACCTCTCAGTAGTCGGACAGGGGACCCAGACTACCGAACACACGACGACACACTACTAACACACACTCAACACACACACACCATCAACACACCACACACAACACTACAATCACACTACAACATCACACACACACACACACCAGACACATAAACATAAC
>OLKM01002585.1:44613-52113 GCA_900291075.1 Melanogrammus aeglefinus
GGGAGAGAGAGAGAGGGAGAGAGGGGGGGGAGGGAGGGAGGGAGAGAGAGAGAGAGAGAGAGAGAGAGAGAGAGAGAGAGAGAGAAAACGAGATGAACGCCATTTCCAGAGGCCTCATCATCAACGGTCCCCATCTCCTTAACGAGACGCCCCGTCGCCCTTCACTTTTGATGCACCCCCGATAAAGCATCATCGCCTCACATCTTCACGCATCGCCGTCGCTATGGTGACCAAGGCAATGTAGACACGCAGTAGTGCTGCCCACGGCGACGACGGTCTCGATGATGACCATAGCGCTAGGTCGACAGTTCATGCCCACAGAGGGGATGGCTTCACAGCCGGCATTGCAGAGTCGCCTGAGCGTTGGCTTTGAAGAAACTTAACGGTGGAGTCACCTCAGGTGACGGGTGGCCATGTAGGAGCTAGTTAGGAGGCGTGGTGCGTGGTATGGCTAGGGGTGGCTCAGGGAAAGGGCAGCGTGACTAGGATTTTATGCAAACATGCAGGCGAGACCTTGCATCGATTTCTTTTCCAGCTGATCTCTAGAAGAGGAGTGATTCATCCCAATGGATGACGACGCTTTCTCTCTCTCTTGTGCGGTAGAAACTTCAACTCCCTTTACTTCTCTCGTTCTATGTCTCCATATCTCTTTCACACTCACTCATTGTCTCACTCTACCGCTCTTATGACTTCAGTTATCTATGTATCTACCAATATATACCAATTAAATGGGAATTAGGTAAGGATTGGGAAAAAAGCTGTTCATGTGAGGGTGGATTTTTATGTGAAAAACAAACAACAAACTTGATGTCTAACTAGAAAATGAATATCGTATCATATTACAAGCTCGCTGCTGATATAGACATATAAACATGTTTAGAATATGTTCAACTCAATGTAAATATGTGGATATTCTATTATAAAGATTCATGGCTTAAGTGGATGTGGGCTACTCAATGCTTATTGTATCACCAGGACCACAGTCATAATATAATCAGCAGAGTTGTCAATCATCTTGCTAGTTTACTCTTCCTAGGCAACTGTGAGGTGGCGGACATCTGTAAATATACCAGAGGCATATACCTGCTATATCCTGTGTGTTAGACCTTGAAGAATATTGCCACGAAGTATCAGCATGTCAGCCTTGTTGGAGATATTGGCTTATTGACACATCTCACCAAGTCTGATTCCCCACAGTGCTTTCTCTGACAAACAACAGTACTTTTAAATTATCCTCCCGTTGCCAAGGACGCAAGGAAAGAAAGAATGTTCCCTTGGACAAAATGAAGGCCAAATACAATTACATTTTATTTCTAAACCAGACAAATGCTGGATTCATGGTAGACTCTGTCTCTCTCTCTGTCTCTGTCTCTGTCTCTGTCTCTGTCTCTGTTTCCTCTCTCTCTCGCTCTCTCTGTCTCTCTCTCTCTCTCTCTCTCTCTCTCTCTCTCTGTCTCTCTCTCTGTCTCTGTCTCTCTCTCTGTCTCTCTCTCTCTCTCTCTCTCTCTCTCTCCCTCCCCCTTATCACTTTTGGGATGTTTGTGTTAAAAATAGCAAAAAGAAAAGGGCAAAAGTAAAACAATAAAAGTATCATTATTCAACACCGACCTTTACTTCTTCACTTTTAAATCAGTGGATCAATCATGCTCTATATATAGTGACTGGTATCATCTATACTTTTTCTATGTGAACATTTGGATTATTACTATACAGAACGGATTTAAATCATAGAATCTATCATAGAACTACAACTCCAACATCCAAAAGCAAGTAATGGATGAAAATGGGCTACAATATATATATAATAGTATATACTATATATATATATATATATATATATATATATATATATATACTATAATATATATATTATATATATACAAGCCAAACCGTCGTCCTCTTGTGTCTGGACCCGGGAACGGAGAGTGGTATTTGTGTGTGTGTGTGTGTGTGTGTGTGTGTGTGTGTGTGTGTGTGATGTGTGCTGTGTGTGTGTGTGTGTGGTGTGTGTGTGGTGTGTGTGTGTGTGTGTGTGTGTTTGTGTGTGTGTGGTATGTGGTGTGGTGATGTGGTGTGTGTGTGTGTGGTGTGTGTATGTGTTGGTGTTGTGTGTGTGTGTGTGTGTGTTTGTTGTGTGTGTGTGTGTGTGGTGTGTGTGTGTGGTGTGGTGTGTGTGTGTGTGTGGTGTGTGGTGGTGTATGTGTGTGTGTGGTGCGTGTGTGGTGTGTGTGTGTGTGTGTGTGTGTGTGTTGTGTGCTGTGTGTGTGTGTGTGTGTGTGTGTGTGTGTGTGTGTGTGTGTGTGTGTGTGTGTACCGGTCATAGCAGTTGTAATCGTCGAGCCAGCAGCCCTTCTTCACCAGCTCCACGCTGCCCGAGGTGTTCCTCCAGGAGGCGTAGCAGTGGGAGCGCTTATCCTTCTCCCCCTCGCAGCGCTCCACCCCGCTCTGGTTCGTCCTCTCTATCTCGTAGTTCATGTTGTAGTACAGACACTCACGCATGTCCACCTCCCCATGGCTCGGCCCTGAGAGAGAGAGAGAGAGAGAGAGAGAGAGAGAGAGAGAGAGAGAGAGAGAGAGAGAGAGAGAGAGAGAGAGGGAGAGAGGAGAGAGAGAGAGAGAGAGAGGAGAGAGAGAGAGAGAGAGAGAGAGAGAGAGAGAGAGAGAGAGAGAGAACCAAATCAAACAATTAGCTATTTTCCCACAATGCAAAGCAACCTCAACTTTTACAACTGTTACTGATTTAACTGCATTTACTACTAGTGGTTCACCACAAACACACATTGAAACACAGAAACATCTACATAATTGTTGATCAGGTCCTTAATCCCGCTGCCAACCAAAATAAGTAATTATGACTATATTGATTTTATACTATTTACAATTTTTCTCCATTGTATACACACAAAAAATGGAACGATGCACACAATTCGGAAAACTGGGAGCTCATGTATCAACTACACGACTCCAGAATGCTCAACTCTAAGCACAATTACACTGTTCTCACACGTATCGAAATTCTAAATCACATTTTTGTAAAACTCTAAGCATCTCATAATTGTGTGCACTTGGTTCACCTGGAAACACTGGCCTTCAAAACGCAAAAACTAATTATCAATAAGTCTAACTCACTTCTCACCTGTTCAAACTCAACTGGTAATACACTTCAATCCTGTGTCAGAGCATAACAGAGGCCTCAGGTGATCTCTGCTGTGTTGTAGATATAGTCCTCTGGCCTGAAGACGATCAGAGGTGGGATACAGACTGATTTACATGTAGGTCTGTTTCACCTCATTTATATTCCTATTTTTATTTTTTGCCCACGAAAAGCTTTTTATGCAGTCAGTTCAGCGGAACATTTTACTGCATTACACTAACAAATAAATATCTGCTTTGTTACCTTTTTGTACAACTGATTTCATCAATACATCCATCGAAAGACAGTCTAAACAATTTCTTACTGTAGTGTTTTTCATTTTACTCATCAGTGCAATAACCGTACTGTACTGTGAGTTTGGCCGAAATAGGTAACATTGGTGTCTTGTAAGAACAATGTTACAGTATCAACTATAGGTGTAACGGTCTGACTCTGGGAAGCTGGGATTGTGAGTTAAGCCCATTGGAGTTCATTGGATAGACAGATATGCATTGTATCCTATTCTGATACGGTTGTGCAAATTGTCAATGCAATATTTATATGATATATTCACAGTATTGTATTAAAATATGGCAAGCAGTCTTTATACTGTATGCACCACCTAATTGCAACTTTCAAAAAGAAAGCTATTTCTAAAAAAAAGTATATATTGGAATATGTAACATGGCCTCATGAAGCCAAAACATATGTAAATAGTATTTTGATGGAAGTGGTTTGAATTGATCACACCAGTGTTTAACTGATGCTCTCTAAGAGATGTTCATTTGACAGTTGTGTTTTCTTCCAGCAGCCGGACCGATGGCTGCCCTGCCCTTAGCTGAATCTCTGAAGCTGACCAGGTGTGGGCTTGGTTAGTACTGGATGGGAGACCAACTGGGAAAACTGAGTTGCTGCTGGAAGTGGTGTCGGGTGTTGGCCAGTAGGTGGCACTCTTCCCAATGGCCAAAATCATCAATCCCCGAAACCCCAGTGCGGAGGGGACACTGTGCTGCGGAAGGTGCCGTCCTTAGGAGGAGACGTAAAACCGAGGTCCTGACTCACTGAGGTCATAAAAGATCCGTGGGCAAAGAGTTGGTGTCCTGGCTAAAACTACCCAACCAGGCTCATTCAATCTGGCCCCCTAATCATCCTCCTGTATGATTGGCTTATTCATTAATTCCCACACTCTCCACCTCAAGCTGGTGTGTGGTGAGCGTTCTGGCGCTGATTGGCTGCCGTGCGTCCCCCAAACGGGTGGGCAGTGAGTTTCCAGAAAAAAAAAGCGCTAGGCCTACATGAATTATTACTGTTTGGTGGGAAAAAAAACAGTTTTGAGAAGAATTTGTGGAGTTTCGACAAAATGATTAACTCATCTGTCAGGTTTGTGCTAAGAGTTTTGAGAAATTGAGCTATAGTTTCAGAAAACGTGTTTAAATGATTGAGAATAACTATGTCTGCACTTTCCAAGGAGGCTAATGGCTGTTCTCTCTTCTGTGTAACATTCAGTAGCTTTTCCCTTTTTTTTGTTTTGTTCCCACTGGAGTTTCATGTTGCTGCTCAACATGCCTCCTTGAACCATTAGAGCGCCTGCAGAACACACCAAGTGTTGCAAACTGTGTTGAGATTGTGGAGGTGTTCACCTCAAATGTCTTCTCAAGTTCTCAGCGATGCTGGAGCTATGGCTAATTCTAGTACATATGCTACAAAGGATGGAACCCTCCAGCTACACCCGTGGGTGACGCCAACGTTAGCACCTGCCAGTCTATAATCTGAGATACTTGAATAGAGACACCCAGAAGGGGCTCATATCCAGACCCAAACCCAGCTCAACTCCTACAAATTCAACAACCCTCATCGAGGCAATTTAATCCTTTAGCGGACTGAATGCATATACATAGGCCTACACATAGAGGTAGCATGTATTGGTTAGCTTCCAGAACGCCTACAAGTAGACTGTGTGACCTCAGAACCTTTTGGCTGTGACTCAATCACCCTGGCATCAGCCATGTTTATATTGAATTTTTTTTATACACATAACTAGCCCGCTTGACATAAACAGACGAGCAAAGGTAAGATGTGAAGACCAGCAAACATTTCTCCCACTCTCCTGTGCTGTTTTTTGCTCCATTGAGGATGGATGTGATCCACAGCCATATCCCGCCCATGGCTGGATGGAGCCATCCACCCTTCTCTTTCTCCGTCTCCCTCTCTGTGGTTTCCGGAACGCCGCGGGCTAAAGGTTGTACAGTTCGGTGTCAGTTGATAGTATAATGCACTAGAGCTCACTTAATGCTTTAATACAATACAGGGGGACAGAGCCGGTCACTGCTGAGAACCTTTCAGAAAACCTGACAATAGCTGTAATCCTACAGAGGTTTTTTGTTGAAGATATGACACGTGTCGTCTAGGCTCCTCTGCTTCTTGGAGTGAAAACAACTCTCCCCGAGGGACACGAGAGCCAGGCGTTTAAGGTGAATCGCACCTTATTTTAGTCAACGTCAGTCGGCGGTGGCAACGTGCATCAGAGCCCGCTGGCGCCGATGTGAAAGATTTACTTTTTCCAAAATGATAAATAATAAAACGCAAGCAAAACAAGTCTCTAGATGAACAGGGTATCGTGTTCCTCCTGCAATAAGCTTGTTTTCTTCCACTGTCCTGGCTTAGGGGACCAGGAGGTGGTGGTGGCCGTGTCGGGGCATGGGGCTCACAACAGAAGTAGCGGAATTAAATTATCCCGACACTACAATTCAGCACGATATAAAAACCATCAGCTGTCGGCGCTAATTAATCCAAGAACCACGGTATAATTATCGCCACAACCCAGTTTTGGATGCGGTGTGCGGGAAAGCGCAGGGTGGCATTTGGAAAAGCGCTCTTCCAGCCAAACGCTGGTGAGTCCTGGCAGCAGTGTGGCGACGCAGTGCCTCCGCAGCCAGACACTCTGGACCCCGGCCAGCCATCGCTGGAAGTCTCCCTCTGATTTTTTTTAAACTGAAAATTCATTAGGGCTGGTAACGCAAGTGTGTGTGTGAAGCTATGAAAGAGCCCGATTAGCGCGCAGCTTAGCAGAGCAAGAGCCAGAGCGAGAGAGGGAGAGAGGGCGAAAAGAGAGGGAGAGAGGGCGAAAAGAGAGGGAGAGAGTGAGAGGGAAAGAGAGAGAGAGAGAGAGAGAGAGAAGAGAGGAGAGAGAGAGAGAGAGGAGTGAGAGAGAGAGGAGGGAGAGGAGGGAGAGAGAGTGAAGGAGAGAGGAGGGAGAGGGAGTGAGAGGAAGGAGAAGAGAGGAGAGAGAGGGAAAGAGAGAGAGGAAGAGTGAAAGAGAGAGGAGAGGAGGGAATAGAGGGAGGGAGAGAGGAAGGAGAGGGAGGGAGAGAGAGTGAAAGAGAGAAGGCGAATAGAGGGAGAGAGAGGAAGGAGAGGGAGGGAGAGAGAGTGGAAGAGAGAGGGAATAGAGGAAAGAGAGGGAGGAGAGAGAGGAAGGGTGAGAGGAGAGGGTAGGAGAGAGATGGGGAGAGAAAGTGGGAGAGAAAGAGACAGAGAGCTAACCACCCGCTACAGAAACAAATAGCCGTGGTTCATTCATGTCAAAGCTGAACAGCCCATTTCATTTATTGAGGAAAATGCTTGGAATTGAGTCAATAACTGGAAATATTAGCATACAATTATGCTTTAAGACAGTGAGATCATTCATTAAAATTAGCCATGAAAAAATGCGGCTATCGTGATCAGGGATTGACAAATGTTTATTTAGCAACCTGAATTATAAACTATACATGTACTTGTAATACTTGATATCATTATGAGATATTTCAATGGGATTATGTCTGGAATTCAGAGATAATGTTGGGGTTCTGGTGGTGTTAGACCAGCTCTAGAAGGGTCTGTATGAGAGACCACATCATCATCATCATCATCATCATCATCATCATCATCATCATCATCATCATCATCATCATCATCATCATCATCATCATCATCATCAGGAGACAGGGGAGCGCAAGCAAGCTCCACCACACACACAACTCAAGGAAGTGGAGCAATATGTTAATGTCAACCTGCCTGAGTGCTGCATTTAAATAATCATAAATGATAATCATGAATGCGCCATGCTCATTTGTGTGTGTGTGTGTGTGTGTGTGTGTGTGTGTGTGTGTGTGTGTGTGTGTGTGTGTGTGTGTGTGTGTGTGTGTGTGTGTGTGTGTGTGTGTGTGTGTGTGTGTGTGTGCGTGTGTGTGTATAGTATCCATGAAGCACAGCGCGGACTCTGAGTACCACTGCATTCTCTCTCTCTCTCTACTCCTCCTCTTCTCTCTCTGCTCCATCGAGAGCACAAGCGGGTACCCTGCTGTGCTCTCTCTCTCTCTCTCTCT
>OLKM01002585.1:57113-62764 GCA_900291075.1 Melanogrammus aeglefinus
TGGTGTTATTATCGTAAAGTTGTTCAATCAATACAGATGCAAGAAAGTAAGGAGCAGTAGAGGTAAGACAGTAAACACATTAAGGAACGTAGGCGTCAGGGCCTCCTGCCTAAAGCCTGCCCAGCAGACATGGAGATCGGACCCAGAACCTTTCAGCTGGGAGTCAGAGAACCGCGATACATCTATCAAGGCAGCTGGGAAAAAAGTTGAGGTCACCTCATTCAGTTCACACCCTTCTTCCCAAATACCAGACTTCCTTTTTTCATCACTCCTTCTATTCCGGGCATTTTGCAGAGAAAATACCAAAAATGGTCCACACTTACTCACACAACAACACTCACACAACCCTATTTTTAGTCACTATACCAGCACCCACTTGCATTAGTGATTCTGTAATAGTTGAACAGTGTCATAGTGATAGTGATTCTGTAATAGTTGAACAGTGTCATAGTGATAGTGATTCTGTAATAGTTGAACAGTGTCATAGTGATAGTGATTCTGTAATAGTGTCATAGTGATAGTGATTCTGTAATAGTTGAATAGTGTCATAGTGATAGTGATTCTGTAACAGTTGAATAGTGTCATAGTGATAGTGATTCTGTAATAGTTGAACAGTGTCATAGTGATAGTGATTCTGTAATAGTTGAACAGTGTCATAGTGATAGTGATTCTGTAATAGTTGAACAGTGTCATAGTGATAGTGATTCTGTAATAGTGTCATAGTGATAGTGATTCTGTAATAGTGTCATAGTGATAGTGATTCTGCAATAGTTGAACAGTGTCATAGTGATAGTGATTCTGTAATAGTGTCATAGTGATAGTGATTCTGTAATAGTGTCATAGTGATAGTGATTCTGTAATAGTTGAACAGTGTCATAGTGATAGTGATTCTGTAATAGTTGAATAGTGTCATACTGATAGTGATTCTGTAATAATGATTACATAAAATGCACAACAGAAAAGAAAAAATATTTAAGAAGGGAGAAAATAGTGAATAGTGAATGGAGCTAATATAAATGATGTGGAGAAGAGGATGAAGAGAAGAGGATGAAGAGAAAGATGAGAGAGTTACAGTTTTTCTCAATCGTTTAAACACGTTTTCTGAAACTATAGCTCGATTTCTCAAAACTCTAAACACAAAAACTGAGAAGAGTCAATCATTTTGTCACAAATTCTTCTCAAAACATTTTTTTTTCCACCAAACAGTAAACACAGCTGTCAAATGAACATCTCTTAGAGAGCATCAATTAAACACTGGTGTGATCAATTCAAAACACTTCCAACAAAATACTATTTACACATGTTTTGGCTTCATGATGCCATCTTATATATTCCAATGTATTAAATAGTTTATAAATAGCTTTATTTTTTAAAGCTGAAAAATAATAAGCTCAGCTCCAATGGGCTAAACTCACAATCCCAGCTTTCCAGAGTCATACTGTACACCAATAGTTGATGATACTGCAACATTGTTCTGACAAGACACCAATGTTACCTATTTTGGCAAATCAGTAAAGCAATTGCACTGATAATTAAAATGAAAAACACTACAGTAAGAAAATGTTTGGACTGTCTTTCAGGGGATCAAATGGTGAAAACAGTGCACAAGTACAAAAAGGTAAAAAAGGAAATATTTATTTGTTACTGGTATACAGTAAAATGAAAAATAAAAATAAGAATATAGATGAGGTGAAACAGACCTACATGTAAATCATTCTGTATCCCATCTCCTATCCTGATCCGGCCAGAGGACCATATCTACGACACAGCAGAGATCACCTGAGGCCTCTGTTATGCTCTGACACAGGATTGAAGTGTATTACCAGTTGAGTTTGAACAGGTGAGAAGTGAGTTAGACTTATTGATAATTAGTTGTTGCGTTTTGAAGGCCAGTGTTTCCAAGTGAACCAAAGTGTGCTAAATTAGGAGATTTGGGCCTACGAGTTTTACAAAAAAAGCGATTTAGAATTTCTATATGTGTGAAAACAGTGGAATTGTGTATACAATCGAGAAAAACTGTAAATTGAGAAGAAGATGGGAGTTAAGGGAAGAACAGGAGACGCGAAGTGAGATGGGAGGGCAGGAGGAAGATGCGATAGTAAAGGGGAGAAGAGAAGGCCAGAAACATGAGAGGATGAAAGAGATGCTATAGCTGGATAGAAGAGAGAGCTCTAGGTAACGAGCTGCAGGTTTGACCGCAGCGGCCTCAGCTCCCCATGAGGAGCCTTCAGCCAGCAGCATCCCCAAAGAGGAAGACGTTCACACAAAGGGAAACACACACACGCACGCACGCACGCACGCACGCACGCACGCACGCACGCACGCACGCACGCACGCACGCACGCACGCACGCACGCACACACACACGCACACACGCACGCACGCACACACACACACACACACACACACACACACACACACACACACACGCGATGAGTGCCATCAATCAAAGGCTGGCCCTGCCCAGACAGCAGAAAGGCCAGAGACAATAGCGTTGACCCATGGTTTCCAGCAGGGTCCCATGGGGGGGGGGGGGGAGACAGCTATTGTCTTTCCATATCTCTGTTTCTTTCTCTCCTTCCACCTCCTCTGCCACTTCGTCCTCCTCTTCCTCATCTAGCCTTACTTCCTGTTACATTCTGGTTACAGAATCTAGAGGGTGACCAGACGATTGACCTGCCATGTTTATCATGTTAACCATGTTTTTTTTTTCAGCCTTGTGTACAGCCAGCCTTAGTTTGACTGGAGAGGTGTGTTTGGGAAGCTGGGAAAGTTTGGGGAACGTGAGGGGACTTTGGCTGTCCAGACAACATCTGCCCCCATCAACTCTATTCCCAGACACAGTCCCAGACAGGGCCCCTGGGGAGCGATAGAGAGAGGGGGGGAGAGAGAGAGAGAGAGAGAGAGAGAGAGAGAGAGAGAGAGAGAGAGAGAGAGAGAGAGAGAGAGAGAGAGAGAGAGAGAGAGAGAGAGAGAGAGAGAGAGAGAGAGAGAGAGAGAGAGAGAGAGAGAGAGAAAGAATGAGAGGGCGAGAAACCAGAAATAGGTTGTGGTTGGTTCCACTCTGATAGACCACAATGCAAATGACTGGAAATGCCCTGTTAACAAAATAAAAGATTTAACAACATAACACGGACATGCATTCGTGCAGTTCCGCATGCACACACATTGTCGTGACAAAACCATAATATTGCTTCTCTCACCCCAGCCAAATACTGACACAGCTTTGTCAAGTCATCCTCAGCCCATTTCCATCTCGTCAGAATTAACCTCTGGGCTTTGCCCTGTTTCTGTTTTGTGAATGAATATTTTTACCTAGAGCAGAGCAATCTTTGTCAATATGTTACCCTGTAATCCCTGTAATCATTAGTGCGTCTAGATTTGTAAAGGATTTCCAAGTAAATTGTTGAACTGCCCAAACATAATCATTCAAATCCCTGGCCCCTCTGGCAGGCTGCCATGACAGAAAGCCGCTGCAGACAGCTGAAATATATGCATATCCCATCATATGCTACCCAAAGCATCTTCACATTCCCTTAGCCGTCAAATCTCAGGCAGCACGCAGGCAGCGTAGGAAATGCATTATGTATTTCCCGGCCCCCCTGTCAACATCGTCCCTGGGCAGAAATCGCAGAAACATGAGTTTAAGCCACCGTCGCCACGCCGTGTTGTTTTGGTTTATTTATATTCTGCATTCGTCACGTCGACGCAGTGGAGTGGTTCAGGCGTCGGTATCGCCAAGCGCCCGCAGTGTCTCCGAACGGCAGCCCTGTCGTGTAACCCTCTTCATTAATGGGGAACACTAGGCGGAACACAACATCAGTCAGTCAGAGCCTGTCCCGATGAAGAAGAGGAACGACCACAGCAACAACAGTCACAACAAACAGTAGCATTAGCCGCTGTTTGACCGCTGTTTCTTTTTATTTAAAGAGAAGCAATACAACTCGCTTTGAGGCTCTCCTTTAATCATAAGGACGCCTCAATAATCCACTTTTTGGGCTAACTCCGGGCCAAGGGTTTCAGGGGATAGGGGTGTGTTTGCATTTGAGATGGGCTAAACGAGGAGCTGGGAGAGAAAAACATGAAAATAATGGGACTGAACTGTTGAGTCATCGGGCTGTTGATGAGGCGAGGGTGGGAGAAGAAAGAGATAATCCAGTCTTTCAGCGGGTTGCTAAGGGCCTGAGTGCATAGAAAGCAGGAGGCGTCTCACTTAAAGAGCCACCACAAGAGATACAGTGACGTGATACAAGGCGACGGGACTTATTTATAGAATCGAACGGACAATCAAGGAGCAGTCTTTTCTTCTCCTTATCTGGAAAACACATTCCAGAAATCAGCCAGCAACGAAAAATCCCCCGCCGACAAAGGTCTCTCGGCTCTAGGGAAACAAAGTCTCGTCTACTGCGGTTTAACCCTTTTACGGGGATTGCTGTTAAAGCTCATTTGTCTGAAGGCAGGATGTAGAAAAGAGTTACCTCCACCTCACTGGGTCTCGTGAGTACCAGGAAGCACTGACCGCCCGGCCTTATCCCCCTGGGGGACCCTGGTGAAATCGAATATGGTTCAAAGTCCTCCTCGCCGCTGTTAATTATGTGTAATTACCCCGGAGAAAAACAGCCAAAGAAGGCTATTTACAAAAGTTGTGGTCTGGGAATACACAAGGAATCAGTAGGTCATGTCGGCTCTATGGCTGATCCGCCTATCATGGTTTTCCAGTGCGTTGCATCGATTTCCTCCACCGAGAAATATGCTGTCAAACATGCAAGGCAACAGCCAGCTCGTCAGGAGCAGTTAGGTGCCTCGCTCTGGGAGACCCCCAAAATCAGCTAGGAGGAGGAGCGGGGGATCTAGCTAGCAAACCACTCTACCTCCTTAGCTACATGCCTCCCTAAATGTAACAAAGGTAGATGTTGTGCCCACAGTCCTTTATCTAAGCAGAAGATGAAAAACCAATTCACGTGGGTCGATGCATATCGCTGCCGACAAAAATCAAGAGATTGGCTGGGTGGTCAAGAAGATAATTCAGGCTGACTGGGATCTATTGCCGATCAGATGTAGGGACGATGACATGGATATCGTTGTGGTGGTGCCTTTAGTGAGCGTTTACCGCCACTGAGAAGGTGATGGACTGTGTGCTATAACTTTTCAAATGTTAACATACCTGGATGGGGATCGCGTTTCACGCAGATAGGTAACTACTGGAGACCTTAGCACGTCATTTTAACAATGCTACTGTACCCAAATAGCAAATATATCGCTGCAGAGTATTGTTGTGGTTGAAGTGTCCGAGGTGGACATTCAACACAACAATGGCCTCCGATACTTGGCAGCGATAAGCCAATTACGTTTCTTCTTGGAAAACCTGCTGCAAGTAACATCTGTTATTTTTCGGGGGTATCAGCAGTGGCGGTCCACAATGAACCCAAACATGCGGTGCAGCTTGAGCCCAGAGATCTCATTCCCAGGCCGCTAGCATGAGCAAAGCAAAAGCGGTGACAGCGGCCAGAGCGGCAGCCAGACGTTGTGTGCGTGTTATATAACATTTAACGCAGAAGTCAAGCGCGTCAAGAGGCCTAGAGTTTGAGAACAGGCTAGGCGGGCCTTCTTGCGTCTTGGACGGGGCGATCAGGAGCGTCCAATCTCCCACA
>OLKM01002586.1:0-62726 GCA_900291075.1 Melanogrammus aeglefinus
GAACGACTCCTCCTGGCGAACTGAATCCACGCGAGAGAGTCGAGCGATATACCGAATCACCTAAATCCACCTCTGCTTCGTATACTCTCCTACTTCGGGGCTACTGGTGTCAGTCACCGATGCCCAGCCTAGAGCGCCCTCTGCTGGTGAATATGAGTTCGTCCAGCCAATAATGTAGGCTAACCCTTTCAAAATACCTTGCGATAAGACAGAACCTGTGTTTAGCTTGTTGACTTTGGCATAAATATTGAAAGGGGGGGGGGCAAATAATCCTATGCCTTTTAATACACAGTGCCACACTATGTCTTTTAATACACAGTGCCACATATAAGCTCCGGATGGGGGCTCCGACAGGCTCTCCGGCTAGGGAGAGGGCTCTCCATGTCTACGTAGTACAGCACTTTACGGAGGACTATAAACCGGCCTAACTTTCACCGTCAACACCGGCTCCCTTCTTCTTCGCACGGCTCTCAACATCTGAAACAATCAATCGTTAGATTTCCAAAAACAGAAGTTTCAAAATAAGATCTAGTAGTAAATACGGGTATAGAATTAACGTTAGACAAGGGAGGCTCCATGATTGCTAATTGCGAGAGAGGTAGAATTGCCATTAAAGAATGAAAGCATAGTATGCCTTGAAGTATGCTTCGCAGTGTGCCTTACAAAACCCAGTATGTCATTCGAAAACCCTTTGTGATTGGTGATTAGCGATGAAACGCTACCAGGAACACCTAATGGGTGTTCTTGTGTCATGGTGGAAATGCCCTAGCCTGCAGCTGGACCCTTCTCGATGTAGGAAAAACCCTGTAGAGCTTAGGGGCTGAGTCTGTTAGACTGTTAGCCCTTTTAACAGATCAGATCAGTCACTGTTCAGCCATGCTAGTTTTATACAATTACTTAAAACATCTGAGGAGTTGGTCATGGGGTATTTCCCTTGAAATAATATTTGGAGAGGCCACTAGGGGTCACTGTTATATGGGCGATGCAGGGTTGACTAGATGGATTCTGTTCTGCTGAGAAAGACTAACATTGATGTAACCTCACACCCCCTGTGCCACATTCAGTATCTGTGTGCTCTCTGCTGCTCCATCTGGCATGTGTTGGTCCAGAACAACGGGGCGTGCTGGTCTCCCAAGACACTAATGGTCCATTGATATGTGAGGATATGGCACAGGATAGCCGCAGTCTGAACAGGATGGGTCGGAGGCAGAGAACGTCTCATTGTCCCTAGATACGTCCATCTATTATCTTTCTACTTTTCCTTTTTTTTCACCTTTTTAGCTATTGGTCCACGCTCACCCTTCGTGTCACTCATATCTTCTTTCACCTATTGAACAGCGTTCAAAGGGGTGTCATCACCAGAATTAAATATTTGTAATGCTCTGGAATAGTCTTTGCATGTGTGTTAGGTCGTCTGGTACATAGACAAACCCCTGCTATCATGTTAATCCTGTCTGAATACCCATCTCCTTGGCTTAGGAGGGAAAGACAGCAAAGAGCAAAGTGTCATATGTTATGGTTTTCAATTTAAATATTGTATTCATTTAATTCATATTTGAAATAAATACATTGAGCTCACTGGCTGCACATACATAATATTGAGTATTTGCATAGAAGAGAACAAGTTCAACAAATCAATGTTTTATTGACTCATTTACTTTAATACTGTCCCTTCATTACCATAAACTCCTGAAGGGAATTTAGATGATTAAAAGGTCAAAGCTGTTGCAAAGGTTAAAACTACTTACAAGGCTATATTTATGATGTTGTCAAAGAAATACTTAACATGCCTTTATGCACATTTTCAATGTTTTAGTTATTGAAGTGATTTTTTTGCACATTGAAATGATAACTTAATGATACTTAACACTAAAGCTATATATACTAGCTACATAAGAAATTGTTTTTTATCTGCCAACATTCATTTATGCATTATCAGGTTTTCAGAGACACAATTGTATGTTTTATGGATCTATATTTGGGCCTACAAATTTAAATTTGGTTTGCTGATTACATTTATTTTTCCCTTTAAAGTACTTCAAGGAAGTAGTCAAGGAAGTCAGAATCTTAGAAGACATGAAAGTAATCTTAGCGCATAGAGCAGTATTGTATGAACATACCATGTGTATCAAGGACACTGGCAGCAAAGAACTTACAGAGCGGTATTTTCAACAGAAGCGATATCTGAACCATCAACAATGTTGAATTCAGCAAAGGTTGGAGATTAACTGTTGAATTCTGATTGACAGTAGTCCAAGAAGCTATAGGAGCTGGCCTTGGGATGTTTTGGATCAGCTGTATTGATGCGGTTGGTACACACGGCGATAGTTTTGCATGATTTCAGCTCTTTATTGTGATGTAGGCCTAACTGAAATGAAATCAGCTCATTTATTGTGATGTAGGCCTAACTGAAATGCAAAAAAAAAAAAAAAGGGGGGGGGGGGGGCTTCTTAAATGTATAAACAAATTGACTATACTTAATCACTGTGTTCTATATTGTTGGCATTCAACATCTCTTTAACAGCGATCGTGTATTAAGAATGATGGGTTTGAAATTGGTTGGTGTGAAGGCTAAAGTCTTAAAGTGTCAAGTGCAAAATAGTCCACATTAAAGGGTTTATCAGGGGAAATATAATGACCTCTATTCTCTATAGTGCGGATTTTTTTTAATTTCAAACTGTATAAGCGAAAACTTTTCCCTTGGGGTTTTATGGTAATACTTACATCCATATTCAATCAGAAAGATACAATTAAGAGAGATTGGGAGATGGAGAAGGAAATTGCAATTAATTAGGGCACATTAAACTATTTCAGTTTGTATAAATGATCCGCTTTGTGTTATTGGGACAGAGATGCTGGTAAGAATACTGACTAATGTGAGTTAATGGATAGAAGGGAGAGAAGAAAGACGACATTTGTTACATTTTAAACATTATTTGACAGAGTTAACTAATGTAAACTGAACTGATAACACAGGAGAGTGTTCAACTGTTTAGTCGGTTGATTAAGTTCAGTTTCTTTCTTTTCTTAAACATATGTTGTCTCGGAGCTGATCATGGCCCATAAGAAACACTCTTTACCGAGTCTGCAAACAAAGACTTAATGTTTTCTTTGGCGCCAATATGCGTCCATGCGTAAAGGCGCAAAGCAACAAAGAGCAGGAGAGTAATCAGCCATATAAAAGTTATCCAGTTAACAAAGAGCAGTACAGTTATCAGTCAGTGCTCCAGTGAGCGTCAGCGCGGATTTACGCTCGTATCAACGACAGAGATATCGGAGAAGAAGCGGATTCAAAAAGTTAAAAGGGTGAGGTTAGTCTTATTCACGAGCAAAGGGAAAATGTTTGGTAACAGAACATAATACGAAAAGAAAATTACGAGAAATAACACGACGATCTTGGATTTATCTTTTAACATTTAGCCCTATTTTTGATATTCATGAATAAATAAAATCTGGATTATTGGTTACAATTGGAAATTGAGAAATATCCCAATTTAGGAACACTGACATTTTACTATTTAGTGGCGATTATTTTTCCTTATTGAAAAAATAAAAAGGCAACTAATTTCTGGTCGTGATTAAATATTCTTAATTACAACAGAATTCCTTGTCACTTCCCCTAAAGGCAGTACATATTCCAGTTGTCCAAAGTGTCCACAATGGCAGAGGAAGAGGATGTGTCCTCTAACCTCCAGCTCCGTGCACTGGACCCCTCACGGTTCGGCCCCTTCGCTCTTTCTTCTCCAGGGGCCCTCCGGAAGCTGGAGGGCCCCGGTGACCCCCACACCGTCTCCAGGCTGCTATGCGCCATTCATTGGCAAACATCTGTGAACCAAGACGCCCTCCGGAGAGTTGGATTGTCAATCCCGCTCGGAAGGAAAGGATACTTGAAAACATTTGGCTGATAAAAAAAGGTCAAGGTGTAAAAAAAAGCTAATGAGGAAGAGGCTGTTTTATTCAGCCTGCAGAAATCATCGGAGGCAATAGCCCCACATTCAGACTTAGAACAAGGCTGTTAAATACACTGATGTCCTTGACCGCTATCGTGAAAGTGTCCTATTTAAATGAATTCACCCAGACAGTATCAGGCCAACAATTAGTGGGGCTCATTTTGTTCAGTCGCCCTCTATTTCGTTTAGCATCATTTCGGAGCAAACTGGCAAAACATTAGTGACAGCGCTCAGAACCAGAACTAGGCCTACTGCAGCCTGTCGCTCCGATTTCAAGCCTCCGATTTAGAGAGGGTCCATTCGGAATAGCTAAAGAGACCCAATCCCGTCTCCGCCCGGTCAAAATTCAGCCTGGAGGAGAATCACCTTCACTTTGTCCCCGGGTCCAGATACATGACTGGGCCCTCTGCTTCTAACAATTTGACAAGTCTACTCTTCAATATAATGATCATATAAAACTATACAGCGTGTACATAATTCAAGTGTGTGCAGGGCTGGATCAAAAAAAACAGCTGAGTATGGCAATGAATCAATTAGCACTACTAAATTAACTATATGCCTTTCATTTGGATTGAAGTGACGAATAGACAGTCTAGGACTGTGCTGCAGAGTGCATAATATGATGGTTTGGAAAATGACAACATAACATTAAGTTGGATTGGGCCTACAACATATAGGCCTAATTGTTAAAAACCAAATCTCAATTTTATGATTGAAAGCGTTAATTGTCATCTTATAATTGACATGCAGAGTATTTAGACTATGCTGCTTGTTGTGTGGGGCTATGCTTGTTGATTCAAATTGTGTCTGCTGTTTATAAAATCTACAAATATGGCGACAATATAGTTTCATATAGGCTACCAAAAGTTAGAAACTATTTAAATTTGCGTATTAAAAAACTGTGTAGGCCTATTAGAAAACAAGAAGAAAACAAGTCCCAATTCAGTTGATATGCCATTGAATAAAAGTTGAAGGTTTTATTAATCACAGAGACCTGCTGAACCCGGGTCCTCTTCAGTGCGATCCACCGGGGGTCAGGTCAGTTTGACCTTAATTCGCCTCGTATTTAAGGCCTACAACGATAAATAGGCTAGGCCTAGATATTATTACCCACATTCAAGAGTGGATATTAAGGGAAATAAAACCGAGAAAAAAAAATCACTTTATAAATATTTAGATATATAACTAAACATATATAAATATGTTTATATCTTAAGTGAGTTAGTTATTTTGTGGGCATCATGACGGAATCACGAGGTTTTGTGAATTTTCATCCTATCCTCATCACTTCCTGGATGCGCTCCAGCGGCGTCACGAGCCACTATCAGCGACGGCTATTGGTCAAAGGCACGTGTCTTAAAGACCGTAGTACGACGTCATAGAGAAACCTTTGAGCCTATCAGAAATGAGAACGAAATTCCATAGTAAAAATCTTTGAGCGCTTCTTTATCCATGGTAGTTTAAGAGCTCAGCTCCAAGCAGCAGCTTTGGATTCGATGAAGCGCTGAGACTTTTGTTTTATACATAAGATCCACACCGCGTTGATGGGTTTCATTTAAAAATGATTTTGTATCTTAAGAAAGCATGAATGAACCATTTGGTTTTATTCGTTTTATGACAACGTGTGAATAAAGACAAAGCCTGAGTCAACAGAAGGGCAGCATCATTGGATTAAAAACTTTGGAGAAGTAATCTAAAAGGTGGGGAAAGCGAACCTTTAACAAGAGTCTGAAAAGCTATGGAGGAAAATGACGTTCGCAACCTAGAGCGCCATGAAGAGTGTGAAGAGGAGTCAGACGGAGACCTCCGGCCTCTCCGCCAGGCACCTGGCCACCAGCCGCCCTTCACGATCACCAACTTCTACATAGACAACATATTGAGACCCGAATTTGGACGTAGAAGGAAATGTTGGACTTTCAACACAGAGGGAAATAGAATTGGAGTACTAAGACAGGAACATCTCAGTGGAAGGGGGTCGAAAAGTGGCACCCTACAGCAACCTGACCGAGGGAGTAAGGATGGGAAACAATGTTCGGGGAATTCGTGCCCCGACAAAGGCGTCCAGAGAGCGGTCGGCGCACCTCTGGACCCGGCCCCGGGGGACAGTGGGGACCACAGCCCAGACCACAGCCCCAGCTCGGACTGCGCGCCCCGGGACGCCCCAGGAGACCGCGAAGACCACAGCCCCAGCTCAGACTCCGACAGCAGCTCCCAGGCTGGCTCCGTGTCCTCGTCCAAACCCATGCTGTGGCCCGCCTGGGTTTATTGTACCCGATACTCAGATCGTCCTTCATCAGGTACGTCTAGTATCTGCTGCTTTGGTTTAGTTTAGGAAGAATATGGAGAAAAACGGAACATGTTATTACGTAGCAGGTCTGACCAAGTTAAGAGTTTGATTCGGCCGCAATATTCATGCCTGTTGTTCATTGTTAACACATCATTGCACAGGCCGATACCTTTATTATTTGCTCATGTTAACGTTCCAAATCATGCCGTAACAATATCACTTCAGAAGGCCTAAGTGGACTATAAATAATAACCTTAAAATATGTATATTTCCACATTTTATTCCATCGTATTTTCCGAGGCCTACTTGAAAATTCGTTCGATAAGACAACAGCCATTATCAGGTTATAATAAGAACTATTCGTTAATCCACACAATAATAATAAACTCAAATGTTTTCAATACCTGGGCCGAAAACGAGCTATCACATAGGCTATCTATGATAATTGTAATAGGCTAATTGTTGTTTAGTTTTAATAAGTGTTAATCTCCGAGTTATTCGAAGGGGTTTTCCGGAATCTTCCGCTTAATATAAAGTTTCAAATGGTTTCCACATTTGAAGCAGGACGCCTTGGGTTTTGGAGAACGAGATGTTTGAGTTGGACGTTGAACTAAAATCAAGTTTAACGCCATTGTTCCTCACTGCTCTTTGTTAATGTTTAATTAGCATATTTTTAACAATGGGAATGGGGCTAAAATGAGCTAAGGAAAAAGACAATATATAAATAACACTAAAAAGTTGTCGAGTGATCGAAATAAAATCTCACATTTCCTGATTATATGTCTGTTTTTTAAAAAACAATCAATAGCCATTGACCTAGGCCCATGAAGTGGACCTATGTGTCTTGGGCTACACAGAAGACCTTGGCTACATAGCATAGCTCATTTAAATGAACAGACTATGTTAGCTCTTCAGAAGAGCCTCCTTTTGTCATACTGGGACTATTTATGATCACACACGCAAGACAAGTCCAACGGTATTTTAAGGGTATTATAATGGACAACTCTCAAGTTTAGTAGACAGCTTGAAAAGCGTTTAGGCCTAATCAATGAAATGATCATCGTAGCCACACTTTTGGTTTGCTATTGAACGGTTGGACCATCCATCCCAAACTCAGAAGAAGCGTCGACCGTTCAGCTTCCATCTTCAAGTTGAAGGAAAAGCTCACAATGGATCTCCCTCGAGGAGTTCCTCACCATCAACAAGAGCATTAAAAGCACTGTGTAGGCCTAAATAAAGCTACTAATATAAATATAAAACCGAACAATATGGCTCTTACAAAAAAGCAAATTCACAAAGACATTTGTGATTCTTTTATTAATTCACAAATATTAACAGAACAATTATTTAGGTGCTTAGGCCACTCATGTTAACGTAAAAAGCAAAAAAATAAATCTAACACGCAATACCAATAATTTCTTTCATCTTGTGTGAGCACAAGGTTTCTATTTTTGCTTATGAAACGTGGGTTTGGAGAGGAATAAGCGGAAAACCCCCATCCCTCCCGCCAACACCACATCCCCCACACTCCTCCACACAATAGTCCTTATTTTAAATGTGGTCCTGGATAAAAGGCCCTTTCGCATTAGGCATGGCGCTAATATGTTAGGCTTGGTTAAAGTAACTTCTAAGTATGCTCCTTCCGTTCTATAGCTTACTCCAATTAAACGAGTATTCCTATAACGTAAACGTTTGTCCGAGTTCATATTGGTTGTGATTTGGTCAAATGTGGTTAAATGGTCCAATTTGGTAAAATGATTGGGTGAAAAAAGCTCCAGCATTAAAGTGATTTGTATGTTATTTGGTACGACCCAAGGGCCCAGATCACGGAAACCAAAGAACACGGCGACGCCGAGCAAGGACGACAAGCGTCCCAGGACGGCCTTCACGGCCGAGCAGCTGCAGAGGCTGAAGACGGAGTTCCAGACCAACAGATACCTGACCGAGCAGAGGAGGCAGAGTCTGGCCGGAGAACTTGGACTGAACGAATCCCAGATTAAAATCTGGTTTCAAAACAAAAGGGCAAAAATAAAGAAGGCCTCCGGGAATAAGAACTCGCTGGGCGCTCAGCTGATGGCGCAGGGACTTTATAACCACGCCTCGGCCTCCAGGGAGGACAAGTCGGACAGCGACTAGCGGGGACTACAGGGACACCTCCACACCATGCAACCTGTTCAAAGGATCATTGTATCAAAAATACCAGCATTGATATTTAAGTAGGCCCTATAGTAAGCGTTCCGCTGTTTTTAGTGGGACATGTATTTTGTGGCAAACATGTAGCCTATAGATTTTGTTTTGAATCCGTTAAACAACACTGCCAGGTGTGAATGTTTCTATGACTGAACTGATATGCTAAAACCCAAAGACGTCCGTTTCTGCTGAGCATTAACCGTGCGGTCAACAGCCTATTGTAGGCCTACCTCTACTGTCTGCTTCACCTTGTCGGTGGTGTCTAGATACTCTTCACTGACGGTGGTGGTCTTCTACTGACGGTGTTATACTGACGTTGGTGGTCTTCTACTGACGATGGTGGTCTTCTACTGACGGTGATAGTCTTCTACTGACGGTGGTGTTCTTATAGTGACGGTGGTGATCTTCTACTGACGGTGGTGGTCTTCTACTGACGGTGTTATACTGACGTTGGTGGTCTTCTACTGACGGTGGTGGTCTTCTACTAACGGTGTTAAACTGACGGTGGTAGTCTTCTACTGACGGTGGTGATCTTCTACTGACGGTGGTGGTCTTCTACTGACGGTAGTTGTAAGCTGTAAGGGAAACTTCCCTTCATAAGATTTAAGTTCGGGCGCGAATTTGCGCCAATGTCATGCATTTTAAATCTCAATTAAAATGTTCTACGCATTGTGTCACATAACATAATGAGTCTGTACAATTAGGATTGAGATAAACATTGTCTTTGAATCTGTTGAGCAAATCGAATCCACCAAGGGATAATTATTCGCCAGCCCTATATTTGTGTCTACTTTTGGCCCTTTGCTTCCCCCGAGCCCACCAACATTTATCATCGTTCAAATAGATATTTATTGTTGCCCAATTGTCACTAGAACTACGAAACCGGCATCCCTTTCAATTGGGGATTTATCTGTTTTCAACAGAGCGATCTAAGCAGTCGCAGTTTATTCCTCAAAGAGCAGTGCAGAATAACCAGCCACTGATCACCGTCAGTCCGCCGGGCCCGGGGCAACGAGGTCCCGGGAACCAGCCCCTGATCACCGCCGGGCCCGGGTCCACCAGGCCCGGGAACTAGTCGCTGATCAGTGCCGGGCCCGGGTCGACCAGGCAGGCCCCGTGAACCAGCCGCTGATCACCGCCGGGCCGGGTCCACTAGGCCCCGGGATCAGGCGGGTAGCTGGTCTTCGCTCTTATTCAACAATATTTGCATGCCGATAATTTGGTTAACCTAACCTCTTAATATGACCGTCAATGTCGAAAGCATGTAAGACAAAACAATGTACATTGAAAGGTAATATAATAAAATATATAATTATTTTAGGCTATATATTAGGCCTATAGGCCTACAATATTAGTATTTACATAGGCCTTACACTGTAATAGCCTACGAATTAACTTGCAAATAGAACCGTCCCAAAATAATCGAGTCCCAATCCAAATATCTTAAAAGTAAAATAGCCTAATTTATAATATATAATAGGTCTACAATATCTAGCATAGGAATGGTGATCTCTGATAGCACGTGACGTGTAGCCAGGAGCCCGAATCAGCGCTGCGCGGGTCCGAGTAGTAAGGCTTAATAACTAGACACAAGTGAATGTTTGCAGTGTGGGGCCCAAGAGCAAATATAGGTACATATAGGATAAGCTATTGCTTAAAGCATTTTCAGTAAAACTGGCCAGAAATATGTGTGAAGACGGTTGTATTTGAATGCTTCAAAAAATGCTTAGGCCTAATTAAATTATCTAAGACCTTTGGCATTTAGCAACATAAAGACTATTAGACCTATTGCCAATTTTCAAGTCTTCCATGCCTACTTTGCCATTTCTCCTAAACAATAGACTTTCCTTTAACAACGCAGATGGAAAAAAAAAAGTAGGCAGTCAAATATTTAGGATTTTTTTCTGTTGTCTGAATCGTTAGAGGAAGCTTCGCGGTGCAGATCTTAGACACATTCAAATAGCTTGCGGCACATAGTCCTCAATATCAGGGTTATTGGTTGTTTGAGGGAGTTAGAAGGCCTAGCCTAGTCCTTACATTCATTAGCCTACTGTACATGAGTGATATTTATTTTGCAAGGCTCTAGGCCTAATCGCTCATACAACTATAGGCCTTTTTGAAATATACAGTCCTACAACGTTTATTTAAAAGACCATAGAAAAAAAACGTAATCAACATAATGAACAAGATTTACTTGCGTTTTAAAGTGATGCTAATTAATATTCCCTATGTAGGCTATTTGTATTATTCAAATTAACTAAGAATAGGATATTCTAACGTTTTATTAAGCAAATTATTATCTTAACTTTTAATTAGATAAATCGTTCATACTTAAAGATACTTTTTGTTTATTATCATAGTTAAACTTTTTATATATATATCAATTAGGACAGATGGAAGTAGGCACTACCAAAATAAATAATATATACAAAGATATTTAAATTATAATTCCAAATAACATAAACTGAGCACAAGAACATATACACAAATAAAAAACAGCTAACAAATGAAACACTTAAAAAACAAAACAAAAAACGTTTCCTTGCAAAGACCCAAGAACTTTCACAACTGATTCAATAAACTGAAAATGACATAGGCCTACCCATTTGCAACAAAAAAAGAAACAATTTACCTAAAAATTCCCAGTTGCCGCTTAAAATCCATCTAAAACCATCCACACACCAGAAAAGCTTTGGGACCACATCAGCTTAGACACTCGGTAACAGTGCATAATCAAGGAAGAAGGGGATACATGGAAATAAGGAAAAAAGTAGAATGCAAAGTAGAGAAATAGTGAGAGAGGAAGAAAGGCCTGGGAGTTATCTGTGTGGATCTTCCTATTGGCTGCTTCAGCAATGGACACAGAGAGAGCAGCATTGACCTCAGCTTTCTGTGGAATGACTCCAGGAGCCCTCATCTGCATTTTCTTTCTTGTGTCCACTTGTATGTGGAAGTAAACAGGCAACAGTCTCTGACTGAACGATCTGCTGCACCTTGTCCTGACAATGACAGCTCGGCTCCGCTGGAAAGAAAAGGTTGAATACAAATAGTGGCTTGTGTGGCTTTACCTTTCTCTATTGGTAAAGGAATATTTTGAATAAGTGTTCCAGATATGTGGGGTGATGGTGGTGGATAGGGGTAATAGCCAGAAGTCCTGGACCATGGTCAAACTAACTGTACACACCAAAAGCAGCAGGTGATGGTTCTCATGCCACATTGGCTTTAAAAGACAAAGACAAACATGCCTTTCAGCCTGAATTAATTTGATGCTTACCACATAAATGTATAGGGTTATTTTTGGTCTATTTAGTATACTCATAACTTACTTAATTTGAAATCATTACAATTGGAAAATTGTATCACAAAATAGTATTCACTGCAATAGTCTTGTCTAATGTGGACATTTAATGGTGAGATCAGTAATGTTTGAAGGTATTAAACAAGAATAACACCAGACTCAATGAAATGTAAGTGGCCTCATACAATGAAATGCTGGCAAATTGAAAATTTTTACTTTAGTCAAGCAAAGAATCATATATTTATGGTCCAGTTTTCCATGGAAACTGGCTACCCTATGCCAACCCCACACCCCTACACTTTGTGGAACAGCCTATATAGAGCTACCCCATACCCTAACCCTCCACTCCAAAATGTTGATGGCCATTTACCAGACAAATGATTTTGTATGGTTTCTTTGTATTTCACTGAACAGTTGTGACTGTGTCCGGGCAAAACAAACAAAACACAAATAAGTTAATATACATGGGTTTATTTATTTCAATCCCCATGTCGTGAAAATAAACCGTGCAGAAAGGCAGAGGCCGAGGGCAGAGAAAAGAAAGTACATCCAAGTGCTATCTAGAAGTTTCCATGTGTCTGTGGCGGACAAAAGAGGACCCATCCTGTCCTCCTCTCCCCCCACTGGGTAATTTAGCCATAGTTCTCCAAAACGTTTCCTAGTCAAACTTGGAATATGGAATGAGGGGACGGGGGCCCTTTGTGGCGGAAATATAATTACGGCTGCTAAAGGCTTGGTGGAGGTGGAGAATGGGGGATGACATCAGGCTGATTTCACACCAGGACCCTGGATGGCTGCGCCCAAGCCTGGCCCTCGCTCCGCAACACTGATCAAAGCCTGCTGCAGCCGGCCCCAAAGGGAAGGAGAGGGGAGGCTTAACTATGCTAATCTCCAGGACAAATATATTTTAATCTTGTTAGAATACAAGTTAATGCCACAGCTCAGTGGCAAAACTTTACGGTATAAAAGTATAGGGTGGGAAGATAGAAGTTAGAATAATATTAGGGTAAACCAAGCACACACACCTCCAAAGATATTTTTTGAATTCACTTTGTGAGGATTCATATATCTTTGACAAATTTGGAATGCCCAACTCTTGTGTTCCTCCATTTTAAAGTACATTGAAATACAGAAAATAGTAAGTATTATTTCATTTGAAGTCAATGAAATCAACTTTTTACATTTAAAGTAATTAAATCTTACTTCAAGCCCATTTGGAGCCACACACAGCTTCATACAGTATATCATATCTGTGATCTAAATGGACAGGAGAAACTCAGTCAGTACCCCTCCGTAGCTTAGAGATCCTGCTACAGGAAATGAATGTTTAGCTGGCATGACTGTTGCCTGTCCCCTAGTAGTCAGCCATCCACCTTGGTAACCCTTGATCTGTCAGGGGTATCAGCTCGGGGTGCATGAGTCGTTGCGACGGCTGGCAACACAATGGGCCAAGCTGGGGCTGGATCCTGCTGCTGCTGACACATTATTCTCTGATTAAAAGGGAAACCGTATTCACTCAAGTGTTGCCCCAAACAACGACTGTCACCACTTCTCAAGAGGCAAAATAAATAATATAGCCTTTTCAATGGCTTGGTTGAACATTGTCAGACTTTATATTATTCTTAATCATCAAAACCTTGGACTTTTTAGTCTCTTATCCCCAGGGTTTAGGATGACTTGAGTTTGCCTTCAGAAAGATTGAGCGGTGACATGGATATCTATTTTCTCATCAGAGTAGAATATTTATATTATACATTCAAATAAATAATAAAGTATGAAATGAGGATGGTAAGTGGTTTTCATCCAAAGCCAGTATACTACTACTACTACTACCACCAATATTGTAAATATTAATGTTTTATTCAGAATATTCCACTAGTTGTACCCTTCTCCATTTTTTCTGAGATTGGTTGATGGAAAGGAAGGGAAGGGGTCTCAAGACTTGACAAAAGCATTCTAGAAACAGTGGCTGGGTGGGAAGTGTCTGGCAGCAGTGCGCACTGTCAGAGCTTCATGTCTTCTCTGGCGCTCCCGCATTAATGGCAGCAATAACACTCGTCATCCTGGGGAACAAGTTGCTGCTATCACATCGCTTCAACTTACCTCCAAAAGTAATGCCTTTTATAATAGTTCTACTTCATTTAACAGTTCTGTCTTAACAGAAGTGTGTGAAATGTGGAAATTGTTTCATCAGTCAAAGTTAAAGGGGGGCTTTAAATGTGACAATACAACTCTAAGTTCTCCTAAAATCCCACATTAAGTATTAAGCATTACTTATGCAGAAATTGTTTGCATATGCCTTATTAATATTCTCAATCAGTATTGGCCATCTTGCCATAAGTGAAGATAATGTAGGACCCATGAGAAGGGGGGTCCTGTGTGCATGCAGTTTGCTTGTATTCCCTATGTTTGCATGAGTGGGGAAATCTGCGTCTGTGCCCTTGCAATCTGCGTCTGTGCCCTTGCAATAGAATAGACAGCCCATTCATGGTCTTTCTGCAAGGCTTCCCACAAGTTTCCATAGAACGAGTAAAGAAGATGGAAGAATGGATGGTGGTCAGCGAAAAGGCTGTTATTTTATTGCAATGCAACATTCCAAACCTCCAACATTATACGACACTCCCTTGGATTGAAAACAAGTATGTGGTACTTGTGGAAATGTTAACCTTAACCCTAAATCTGCTCTTCTTACTTTTACTTAGAACACTCGAAGATATAGCTCTGGGAGCAATTTCAAGTTTCCTTTCAGAATATACACCCATGGAATTTATTAAAGAGTTGTCAACACTGTATATGAAATATAACCAATATATATATAACACATTGGGCAATACTTAATTGTACCCATGTATAAACTGAGACTGAACTGAACATGATGCAGTTCAATGTTTCCTTGGTCTAAATTTTTTCCAAATACCATTTACCAGGCAAACAAAGGTGGTCATTGTGGAGGATTAAGGATGAGCAAAATCTTTTTTTATTACTATTGTATTACCAATCCAATAATGTATATAGAATTCAATTATATTTGGATAATTCACTTTTATGACATCAAAATCTCACACAGCGCGTTTATATTAGTTTATATTACAATTTGTTAAATGTGACTTCATTGAAAATAATTAAATACAAAATCACAAGGTATCCACATTTCCTCCATTGCATAAAATATTACGTTTTATTTTAGGCCTTTAAATTTAGTCATACCTTGGAGGTATTGAGTACTAAACAGTACCACAACGAATCTTACAAGAGCAATGTATTCCTTATAAATGAAAGTACATCAAGGGATTGAACAGATGCCTCCCATTACAGCCTACAGTCGAGGCAGAAAAAGCTTTTCAGAGAAGGCCTCAAGTTAAGTTTACACAATACACAACACGTCAAAGGAAGCCTATCCAAAAACTAGATCAAAATACTGGTTATACAATTAAGTTGTCATGGTTTGTACATGATAATATTTTGCAAAAAACATGAATTAGAATTAGCATTATGAGCCTTTTCTTTATTCACTATGATGGTTATTTTAATACCTGATGGGTACATTTTGATTTTATTACATGTGAGGGCTATTGTAATTGCATTATAGATATTACCATGTATTGAGTGTGTTTGAAATAGTATGAACAGAGGGAAAGCGGAACGTCTTTCATTTAAAATTATTAAAATAACAAATTATTTTGTCCAAATGAGATTTCCCCCTCCCCAACAATTATTTGATAAATTATGAATATTCCTGGTCTCATCTTCATACATTATGTATATAAAAATGATAGAGTAACTATAACTCCTCATTTGTGTGTTTGGGGTCTTTACAGTAGTCTGAAATTGAAAAACAAAGGTTATAAGAAAATTGAATTGGGTTGCAACATTTGACATTTCGATTACATGTAAATTGAAGGGCCAGGTAGAATGATTATAGCTCTAATCATTCAAGGGGGAAACAAATGCAGTCTTTTGATATCTCTGAAGGGGAGTGAATGGGGACTAGTATTTACACACTGTACTGTACTGTACCTGACATGCTGGAACATAACTCATCAGCAACATGTTGTGTGTTCTGGCTGAAGAGGAAGATGATATCTTCATCTAGGTCTTCTAAGATGGTTTCACACTGCATGTGAGAGGAGAGAAAGGGGTCAGCCATGCACACCTAGGCCTTCAGTGTTTTTAGTTGGTCTTCTGAATGCGGCAGTCTTTTCTTTCCCTATACCGCAGCCGCCGCCACCCAACCATCTTGTCACGGGGCGGTTGGCTGGTGCAGCAAAAGCACCTAGCAAACTGATATTTTCGTAAATTCTTCCCACTGGCTTGTGAAAGTTAAAACATCAACTCTTTGGTCTGAAAACGTCCAAAGCAAGAGGTAGCAGCAATCCGGCTTTTGGCATCATGGCTCCATTGGTGTGCATACCTATGGCATCTATCACACGACTTTTAAAATGAATTACACATAAGCCAAGCCAAAAAGGTTCTTTAAATCTGCCTGATTATCAGGGCGAAGTATAGTCTATAGAATATATATATACAGTAATATATATATATATATATATATAGAGAGAGAGAGTATAGCAGAAGTTAGGACTATAAGGCATAAGTTGACCATAAATAGAAAAATATTCATAAGAATAGAATAGATCCATGATCATTAGACTGGATAAGTATAAACTTATTACAGTGAGCACGCCTAAGCCTTCCTGAATCTAGCATTGCATATTGTTGAGCACATTTGTTATTATATAGTCTTTTATATAAATATGCAACAGTTAATATCTGCCATGAGGAACTGTTTTCAAATCCCACATTGATAAGCCATTTTTTTGGAATCTGAATAAATGGACAGATTGTGGCTTCCAAGCTGGAAAATAATTTAATCGATTTAATTACTTCTTGGTAAAGATATAAATCTTCTTTTGACTCACCGCAAATTTCAAGGCACTGGAGGAATCCATTCCATCAAACTTGAAGTTTTGAATATCTGGGAAGCTCTCCGTGCCGCCATTGTCTCTGGGAGCGAACCTCTTATAACGTTTCTCTTGAGTGTCGGGGTCTACATAGAGGGCATAGTCGCTCATGCTGCTGCAAACTTCCTCCAGAAGCTCACTCAGATAAGTCTCAGACCGTGCCAAAGGAACCTAAAAAAGTACACCATTAAATAGATTGTATCACATAACGGAAAAAAGACCCCCTAAACATGAAATGTTGAATGTCAAAATGTTGAACGATTTTAAAAATGTCCAATCAGGCAGTTATAATGTTTAAAACGATGACCCGCTAGGGTCAAAGTTCATGACCCCTTATTTCCGTTGTGTTTTTCAATGCTGCACTCACGCACACACACACTAATCCTTGAAAGGAAAAGGAAATAAAAATATATATTTATCCTTTCCCTTTCTCATAAAGAGTCAGATTTTTATTCAGGTAATAATCAGCAGCAGCAGCAGGGTCTAGACACGCGTCCCACCCTGCTCGGCCTCCCTCTGTGGAACGGGTGGGTGAAACCGAGTGGGTGAAAAAGCCTGGTGCTGCTGGAAGGGGGGGGACCAGAGGTTGAGGAGCAGTGAAAGGATCCCGGCTGGTGGCCAGAGCCATCTTTACCCCTCTTGGGTAGGGCAACATGGGAAGAATCCTGAACTAGCCTGAACTAGAACACAAGGCGTCTCTTTTTTTTCGTCTCTTATAAAAAAAACGTCAAGTGCAGGGTGAATGCATTATCCCAGAGCCCCGCTCTCAGCCCTCCCCCCTCCCCCGGTGATGTCCTCTACTGATCACAGGGGGAACCTTCCATTTCCGTACTTTTCTGGTCATCGGCTGCATGGATATGGGATGGCTGAGAATTTCCCTTACGTTTGCCTCAGTCCTTACCTTGTCAGATCTCTATCTCTTTCACACCTACCTTCCTCTACTTACTCGCCTCTGAGCTTGACAAGGCCTCCTCTGAGCTTGACAAGGCCAACGTGTATTGAGCCGGAAGTCAATATGAAACAATAAGAGTGTGGTACAGCAAGGGGCCAAAGGTTGAAGACAAAGGTGGAGAAACGTGGGGTCACATTGGCTAAAGACGATAGGGTTCAGAATACAGTTTGACATTGATGCCAGTAGTAATCTGCCAAACACTGAAGTCCTTTTTAATTACTAAGTGTTGGTGGCTTCTACAGCCAGCATATTGCTAAGCTTGTGGTGATAGAGATTTTAACATAAAAATAATGCTTAAATGAATGCAATTAATGGGACACACACACCAAATTGACCATTATGAACCACTGGGCGTTGGTCCAATAATCATCATCCCATGCTGTCAGTAATTAAACTCATCTATTGCCATTCGGCAGCCTCTTAAAGGAAGCTGCCATTCAATGTGTGCTTTGATGAATTGGAGAGTGGGGGTTGGAGGTGGCTGGTCTTTCCTAAAGATGCTCCCCTATTGAATCCCCATTAAACTGAGCCTTCCAGTGGAATTGTCGAGGCAATGCGGTATGGTGAAAACCAATTTATTATTAATAATGACAAAACCAATAATATTATCACCAGAGGCTTCGTGATTCATTTAAAAAGTTAACCACTATTGGCATTTTTGTTTATTGCAGTTTGGATTTGAGTCCAAGGACAATACAGACAAGGCGATCAGTGAAACATTTATGATAGAAAAATAAAATATAGAACAATCATTCCCCTCCACCTGTTTAAGATGTGTCCCAAATAATAACTTTATCTGTATGTTTTCATGCACCGTCTCATTTGCAATGCGGGACTTCCCCCCCACTCTGAAAATAGCATGTGGTCCCTCCACCTAAGTTCAATGTTTTAGGAGGACTTAAACGTTTCATTGTGGTGCCAGGCAGGTTTAACTTTTGTCAGCAATGACAAAACCCATGCCCCCAGGAAGTCCTACTGTTAGGAGGGCAAAGAGAAGAGAATACAAACCAGCAAATCCTCGGCCATGATGGCATCTAAGCTGTGACATTCCACCCTCTCTGAATCGGGCTGGGTCAACCTGGCTGAAAGGGGTGAAGCCACAAAGGGCACAGGGATCAAGGTTTGCCTTCTCCTGTGCGAGTCCCTTTTTTTGGAAGCAGCAGATGATTGACCAAACAATGCAAAAGGTGGAGGCTAGGTTTACTGGACCGCAGCGGAAGGGATCAGACCGCTGTGAAAAGACAACCAGCCAGTAAAAAGAGCAAGCAAATAGCCATTTGACTGACACAACTGGTTATATTTGAGAGGTATATAATCTATCTATCTATCTATCTATCTATCTATCTATCTATCTATCTATCTATCTATCTATCTATCTATTAGCTGGTAGTAATAGTGTTTGTAAGGTTGAGCACAAATGTTCTTGGATCCTGTTTTCTCTATCACAGAGAGGGCCTCATATGTGCTGCTATCGCTGCGGTGGTCTCTTCGGACCGCTAGTGGGATCAGCCGCAGAGTGAGCCTGGCGGCTGTGGGGAGACGGTGTTGCTGTTTCATAGCCGTTTCATTTGATTGCCTAGTCCCACTGATCGTCTCGTCAACGTGTTCCCTTGAAATCCATTTGGACAGTGTGCACAACCCACTCAAAGCGCCGCGTCAATCCAGGTGGGGGAGGGGCCCTGCGCCGGCCTCGCGGCGGTTTGCCACGGAGGGGTCTCGCTTCAGGGTTTCATCAACAAGCCAGAATGCTTTGAGCCGTAGCGGACTGTGGTGTTTTAAAGTGCCAAGCTCAGGACACAGCGTGTGACCCACCCCGTGTTCAACCACGTACCAGAGGACAGGAACTTATTAAGTCGATGCCAATACCAGTTAAATAAAGCAATTGTCAATACCACGATAAAAAACTGGGGCCAAACAATAATCTCATGAACTTCAACATACACACCTTTGTTAAAAACATTTGAAGATTACAAAAATACAACAACAGTATTTAAAACAAACAACAACAATGTGATCTCCAATATAAATGACAGAATAGGTCGTTGGTATCGTCCAAAACTACCCTTACGAACTTTAGAAGACACAACAATACGTCAAGATTCTGTCTGCCAAAACAAAATGGTTGACAATCATAATGTTCTCATTGGATAAAGCAATATTAAAATTTTTGGCATGGAAATGCACTTTGATAACAATTCTAGTGATGTAAAAATTGTATATATGATGATAGATGATGTTTTCTTTGTTAGTAAATGCAACATTTTAGTTCTCCCATTTTGATTCATATATTCACTGCTATTCCTGAAATCAAGCAGTCCTGCATAATGTTTGGATCCTTGTCTTTGTGTTGTGCAATGTAAGTAATCTGAGCTATATAATTTGATTTTTCTAGTGACCCAAGGTTGACATATATATTCTTCTTCTCCGCGATTGACTAGGCGGACGCGTTTTTTTGGGAGCAAACCAGGAGAGGTATGGAGGGTGAGGGACGTCAGGGTGAGTAGGGAGAGGTATGGAGGGTGAGGGACGGTCAGGTTTAGGGTGAGTAGGGAGTTGTTGGGGGAGGATAGGGGTAGGTGGGGATATCAACCAAGACGGTCTGTCTAGGGTCGGAGGTTGATGTAAGGTGTGGGTAGTGAATGGTTGGAGTCGGGACTGAGTGGGTATTGGTAGATTCGTTGATGAGATATAGAGACTTGTGTTGAGCTGATCAGGCTAGGTTTTAGCTAGGCTACATTGTGTTCCGAATAGGGCTGGGTAAAAATATTGACTCATCAATGCACTGCAATTTATTTGTTGTCGATTCAATTTCGATTCAGAACTTTTTTGAAATCGATTATTTCCAAAAAAAAAGAAGCATACTCAGTCATTGTAATCTAGAAGCGAGTATGCCTAAATGTAAATACTATACAATGGTGTATTCCCTTTTTGCTAGTTAAAGCACAATGAAATGGTTAATTCTAACTAATATTTAGGTATATTTGTCATCTGCACGTATTATTGAATCAATATCAAATCGAAATAAATCGAATCGATATTGAATCAAGACCTAAAGAATCAAATTGAATTGAATTGTGAGGTACCTGGCAATACCCAGCCCTTGTTCCGAAGGTGAAAAAACAGGGCTTGAGTGGAGCTGATTAGGCTAGGTAGTTTGCGGTTTAGTGAAGTGAAAGAGAGCCTCAATTGAGCCGATCAAGCTAGGTTGTAGCTAGGCTAAATTGTGTAGCTAGGTTGCAAACTAGGGCTTTCGTTTAGCTGGTTAGGCTAGGTAACAGCAAGGCCAGTTTGCGGTACGTGAGGTGCAAAAGAAAGGCTTGAATTAAGCTGACCAAGCTAGGTAGTGGCTAGGCTACAATGATCCCCAGTGGGGCATGGAGTGGTGGGATCTGGCTCTGGCCAGATCCCGAGTTTCAAAACATTGCATGCCACTGGCATGATAGGAAGAGAACCTAAAGACCCGTCTCTGTCCTTCAGGTTGGGGCTGGGAGAGAGGGGACACACACACACACACACACACACACACACACACACACACACACACACACACACACACACACACACACACACACACACACACACACACACACACACACACACACACACACACACAGCTGGGATTTGCAATTCCATTACAACCGGGCTTCCCGCTGGCCTTTATATTATGAAAAAAAACGTTGAATATCGATATCAGCGAGCTAATTTGTAAAATATGGTCCAATATCCAGTCTTAATACCCAGACTAATCTGAACAAAGTCTATCCTATTTCAACAAGCTATTTTGTTTTGCGTCAAACTAACATCACGGCAGTGATGTTAGTATATCATCATATATACAATTTACAAACTAGGCTTATGTTAGTTATAGTAACAAACAGATTATAAAGAATCAAGCTTTTGATTATTTGGGATTATTGTATTCTAGGTGGGAAGGCTCAAGTTGTCTGTCAAATTCTAGGAATATAAACGTATAGGTTGATATTCCTAGAAGTCGAGAGACAACTTCTGGCTCCTTACAGCGCCCAGACTGACATCACCGCAGCCCACTTGGAGACGAAGGCTCTCTCTGGCCCAACCTCAGAGAAGGTCCATCTGGGGGTGTTACGGCACAGCACAGCGCGATTAAACTCGACTAGAAACGCAAATAAGCGTGGCACAGTGGAAAAACACGATTATATCCTTTGAACCCTCAGAAGTATAGGGCTCTTTGTTTTTGATTGCCCATGCAAGTCTGCCTGATTGTGCTTTTAAACTTCACTGCACATTGTAATGAATCCACTGATACCCAGTTGTACATTTCCTAATCAATTTCTCAATTGAAGGCGATGGTCTCACGAAGCGATCAGTGCCACTAAACAGGAATCTGAGCTGGGAAGTATCAATAGTGGAACCAACACCTCATGATAACCTGCTCCCAGGTGGCTGCCATTGTCCATCCTCCACTGGGAGGTGACCTCATTAGGTCTGGAGGAACAACCTGGATCCACAGACACAGTGTCCCCGGGGAGCGGACAGCCAACCGCCCGCTCTTTGTCTTAGTACAAGAGCCACGCTGCCGCCCGGGAGGCTTACATCCTATTTACATTAACATCAGGGCATTTAGCAGACGCTTTGGTCCAACGCGACCTACAATAAATACATTTGTCAGAAGAAGAAGAAACAATGATATATCGTCGGTTCAGTAAGGATGTTCATAGAACCAAGTGCCAACCCCTAACAATCGCTAGGTTAATACACTCCCTGAATACAACAAAAATAGCTAGGATAAGATGCTACACAACTAAGTACTATAACCAAGTACGACATACAATAAGTGTGTACATTAAGTGGCAGGACAATAATATGACCCTGTTTATATAATCAGCTCTATGAACACATTAGCAATGTTTGTCATTTAAGTGTTTTGAGTGTTTCCAGAAACGTAGATGTCCTAATAGCAGCCTACCTTCTTGTCCTGCAGCGTCCCGTCGGCGTTCAGGCGGAAGCTGCCCACGTTGATGGTCTTCTTGGGGTCCACCTGGCTGATGGAGTAGCTGAGCTCATCGACGATCGCTCTGCACGCTGCAAACACAACAAAACACACCAAAGCAACCAAATCACCAATTAAATTCACTAACTAGCTTTGCTTATTTACTTGATTATGAAATCAAACCTGCACAGCAAACCAAATTTGGACATTCATAAAAAAAGGAATATTTCATCAAATTAAAAAAGGGCAATTTGCTAGCCTGACAGCTTCAACCTCACAGGCTGAAGTGGAGAAGGACCTCATTCCAAACCGTTAACCAAACAGACATTAAAGTCTGGGTCTTACCTGAACAGTAAAGCACGGGGTCTTTCTTCTGATGGCTACGACTGATTAGGAGCGATAGCATGACTGCAGCGATCTGAATAATCCATAAGGACATGTTGGGGAACTAGTATGGGGAGAAAAGAGGCAATAGAACCAGTGCTATTAATAGTGTTATAACCCCAAATACAGCACAATAAAAAATAAATGAAATCATATTTAAACAAATGTCATGACTAACTGAAGGAATGTGTAGTGAAATGAGCGCTGGTGAATGATAGGATGTAAATCCGCGTTCTGTCCCAGAGTAATAATAATAGTTAGTGCTGTGTATTATCCTGCAACCTCACTAGCCGCCAACCTGCTCCTCCAACACATGCCACCAGAAACCCTTCATTCAAGAGTTTCTCTCTTCTCCAACACATACCACCAGAAACCTTTCATTCAAGAGTTTCTCTCTTCTCCAATACATGCCACCAGAAACCTTTCATTCAAGAGTTTCTCTTTTCTCCAATACATGCCACCAGAAACCCTTCAGTGTCCATCATAGGCTCCTCAGTGAATTTTAACTCCTTCGAGTTAGTTACTGCAGCAATGTCACTGTCACCGTCACCATTGCCATCACCATCACCAACGACTATAACTAGTATAATATGTAATGTGTTAAAGTACTAACCGAACCAGTGTTCTGATACATGTAAAGTACAAGGTAAGGTATGGTAAGGAGAGGTAAGGTAAGGTGAGCTGCGGGAATCCCCTTACCTGGAGAGGGGTTGGAGCAAAAGTTTGCAAGACGCAAATTACAATTTGTTCCAGATGAAACTAAAAGGATATATAAATGACTCCAATTCGTTGGGTGATATATTTCATAAATGATGACAACGCAGACTAAGCGCTTCTTATATATGACTATATTATCTATAATACATATACTCAGTCACTCAGTGGCGTGGTTGCTACGTGCTCGTCTACGGCGTCGCCACGTCCTGACAGCAGCGACCAATAAGCACTGACCCACCCACCACCAGTAGCCAATCAGGTGGTTTGTTTAAGAAACAAGTAACCAATCCAAATGACTCGATTTAGTTACAGGGTTGTCAGACCTCAACGAAAATTCACAAAACGTGTTTTTAATTACTTTTTTGCTGGTCAAAGTAAAAGTGTATGTTTACTCTTAATTTCAAACTCTTCATAAAAGTAATACATAAAGAAACATACTGTATCGATCAGCCATTAAGCAGCATACCAGTTTGCAGTCATACGAGTTTCATGTCGACAATATACACATTAATAATGACATTATCCATATTATATTATATATTTTCATGATTTTATCAACAACTTCTTCAAATGTGTATTATCAATGCATCAATGTATATAATCATACAATGATTAGTATAATCTAAACACATATATAATGCCAATACTGGCATGTATGACCAAATATATTGGAATATAATTTGGCAGAAATTGCCTGAATTCACTACATGGTTGAAAGCAAATTGCACAACCATCTGCTAACCAATGGCATCCATATTAGCGAGTTCTGTCAAACAGACTCATTTTTCTCCTAAAAAATCAGGCATAAAATAAATCTTCACCACTCGTGTTATTTGGACAAACTTTGTAGTCACTTTGGAAAATGCCAATCGAGGTTGTATAGGTGAATCAACCAAGACCGACTAGCACCTATAGTTTCTTCGCCACCTCCATGGCTCAGTTTTGATTCTCCCAGATATCTCCATTCTTGCGGCGTGCATGAAGACCATGGTTTATTAGCTTGGTTTATCCTGCTCTCCCATTCTGAGTTGTGGAGTGTGTTCCAGATCCAGGTTGAGGCAGGGTAAATGTCCCTCCATGGAAATCGTTATTGGCTGCAATCCTGGTTGCAAACCCATTCTTATCATGCAACCTTCATGCCTAACCTGCGAGTTGCTCTTTAACGTTCTTCAGCCACAACCTGTCGACTGTATTGTGCTCAGTGATTCTTCTCTGCTGTGGATGGACCACTGCAGCAGCCCGGACACGTGGGCGAGACAGGCCCAATCAGGCCCAAGCCCCTCCACCACGTCAGGCCCATATCCACACAGGGACTGTAATTAACTCTTGAGCCAGGAGTGGGCTCTGTTAGATGGAGAGCTGAATGTTGACCTTTAGCAGAAAGTCCAAATACCAAACTAAGAGGTTAGGTGAACTTTCCCATCTCATCAGAAGCTGTCAACATAGCTTCAATATGAACAATTGGTGTGTGTGTGTGTGTGTGTGTGTGTGTGTGTGTGTGTGTGTGTGTGTGTGTGTGTGTGTGTGTGTGTGTGTGTGTGTGTGTGTGTGTGTGTGTGTGTGTGTGTGTGTGTGTGTGTGTGTGTGTGTGTGAGAGAGAGAGTGTGTTGTGTGTGTGTGTGTGTGTGTGTGTGTGTGTGTGTGTGTGTGTGTGTGTGTGTGTGTGTGTGTGTGTGTGTGTGTGTGTGTGTGTGTGTGTGTGTGTGTGTGTGTGTGTGTGAGAGAGAGAGAAAGGGAGAGAGAGTGTGTTTGTGTGTGTGTGTGTGTGTGTGTGTGTGAGAGAGGGAGAGAGAGAGAGTGTGTTTGTGTGTGTGAGAGAGAGGGAGAGAGAAAGAGTGTGTTTGTGTGTGTGAGAGAGAGAGAGAGAGAGAGAGAGAGAGAGAGAGAGAGAGAGAGAGAGAGAGAGAGAGAGAGAGAGAGAGAGAGAGAGAGAGAGAGAGAGAGAGAGAGAGAGAGAGAGAGAGAGAGAGAGAGTGTGTGTGAGTGTGTCACGGTGTAATAGACAGTTAGGTAAAGGTTGCTCGTTCTCCATACAAGGTCAAGGTCAGTAACCAAGTTAAGCGTGTGTCTGCTGACAAATTGGTGAACAAGGAATACGTGACTTTTATGAAAAAAATGGATGCTCTAGGATGACCATGTAACCTCATGGCTTCACTATCTGGCCAGACCATCAGATAGCACATTAGCCTTTGCCTATACAGTATAAGTACTCTTTCTTCTCGGATTTTAACGGGTTTGTGTAGTGTATGGTAAGGGTATATTTGAAGACTATATTACGGAAGCATCTTGTTTATTGTAAACATTGTGTACTCAATGACTAGAAGATTAGATAAGCAACAAAAAAAGGTGAATGATTGTTAGGTCTAAAAAGTACGAACAGAATATGCCAACCTTTTCCTCAAGTGTGTTTTTTAGAGAGCAGCGACTCCTAAATAATGTAGGAAAGGCCAAATTCACCCTGGAACAGCCACATCATTAAGCCATTCAATTAATTTTAAACAAGTAGGCTCTATACACACATCAGCGCTTCAATTGGTGCTGACCCAAAGGACTTAGAGAACAATAAAGTGATAGGTGGTTAGATAAATGCATCCGAGGGAGATGACATCAAGCAGTTTGTTATTATGGACTGGACTGTGTTGAGGTTAATTTCATTATCATTTACAGTGTGCATCTTCGCTTTCATTTCTGCGTAGCCAAAATCCGCACAGACGTAAAAAAGATCCAGGCTGATCCAAAATGGTTAAATAAAAATGTATGTACGAGTTTAGATACAGTGCAATGGCACTATGCAACCAGCAGAGGAGGGCTATTTACTATTTAAGATACCAGATGTCAGTGGGGACGAAAAAGACCCTGTAACACCAAGCCACAATACAAAGCTCCATAATACAGTCGTATAAGATAATCATGTACTTAAAATGCTTTATTCATATACCACATTTCAAAACTATAGTAGCAAAGATCTTGACCGATAAGAAATCCAAACATCTAGCGACAGTAAATTGATTGACTGTTGACCGCTATTCAAGGTTAAAAAAGTTAATTAAATAGAAGTGATATGATAATTAAGTTTTTAAAATGAATTAGGTGGCAAAGGCTGTCTAAGTATCACAACCCATCCTTCTTTATGTACCCTCAGTACTATGCCTTTCAGACAAGGGTGACTTATTTGACTTATTTGTTTAAGTTAATGCAGGTACTCAGTAGGACCGATTTTACAAACAAAACAATTGCCTCTAAAATGTTGGCACATGCAGAGGTTCAATAGGATTTTCAGATCTCCTGCATTATTTAAAATAATATCAAATATATCATATAATTAGTGAGTAATCACACGTGGAGTTTCTCTCTCTATTAAGGAAATGCTAAAGGAGAAACTAGCTATGCTTTGTATTGCTGTGCATATTGTGGCCTAATGCAACAATATTAGGGAAATATCAGGTGCAGTATGAATACGAGCCCTTTTAAACAACAACAGTTAACCAAAGTGTTACAAATCAATTATCCAGTTAAAAACACACAAATAAAATAAAAACAATTTAAAGCACAAAAAGGATAAAATAACTGAATATTTAAATCATAATAAAAAAAACGAACAGGGAGGGGGAATGGGTCTGTTTGAAGCTACACTACATTAGAATCAGGAAGGGATGCTTTATTAATGCATTGCACCATCTGCAAAGAGATTTCCAACCTAAACGACAGAATAGGTTGATGGTTTATGTCGTCAAAAAACGACCAATGAATGTTTAAGCCACCTGTCGGAAAAACAGCATGCTGAGATCATTTCAGCCTTAAAATGCGTTTTTTTATTTTATTTCTAGAGATAATTGTGAGTTGAATTGCAGTAATATCCAGACAGTTAATGCATATGATGTTTTATGAATTATGATGATATTGTTTAATAAGATGATCCTGACAATTTTATACCGCTGTTAGACAATGTTGTTTTAATAAAAAAACATACACTGTCGAGTGACCCAGGGATAAATATTCTTCTTCTTTGTGACTAGGAGAACATTTTTTGTGGCACAAACCAGAAATCTATGTCTACTTTGCTTCCGCCGAACAATCCATTCCAAAGGTAAATTCTGTGTCCATATTTGGTTCAAGAATAAAACTAAATAGTTATTCCCACTTCAACAGGATTAAGTGTTAATCCATCAATATATCTAATTTTATAAATAATCAATATGGGGGTTGTAGACCTACTTGGAGAGATGACACAAGCCACAGGGACAGAGAATGGGTTTGAGATAGAAACATCTGGTCTCTTTAATATGAGTCAGGGCATTAAGGTTTACTGAAATGGAAGATAACATACTATACATCTAGCCCTACAGGAAGTGATCTACAACGTACTTAGTAAGTGAGAGGAGTCAAGGAAACCTGACCTGGGGTCTCTTTTATATGAAAGACGGCCTCAATGACATTAAGATTATAAATCGGGGGGCTCTAGCCCTACAGGAAGTATTTTAAGAAGCCTTTAAGATAATGCTTCATCTCGTAAAAAAAATTGAACTTTATATCCAATAAAGGGCTTGGCGCAGGCCCCTTTAGACCTTTTGACCTAATATATGAAAAACGTTGAATGCCTTTTTCAAAGAAACGGTTGCTAATAAAACAAGCATCAGATGTTTATATTCCCCCGTTGAAATTTCAAGAATATTTTTTGATTTGCTTTCAATTCTCACAGAGCGAGCAGCCTTACTGGTTGGCAGGCAGCTTTACTGGTGGCCTTACTGGTGGGCAGGCAGACTTACTAGTGGGTAGGCAGCCTTACTGGTGGGAAGGCCTCCAAAGGCACCTATTTGAGATGTCATGTGGAATCATTTCCTTACACTGCGTGGGAGAATGAACCTGGACATTCAGAAGCAGGGGTGTCATCTGGGGCTCCCGGCATTAAGGAAGATTACCTGCCAGAGTTGATCAGAATTCTTTCTGTTTTGGCAGTTTTCCAGCTTGATGTTAGGACCTGCATTTACAAAACAATACTGAAAGATATTTAAGTTAAGTGCCACCCAGTGATGAGTTATTTGTTTGTGGTGGTCTAGGTTCACCCTGCCTATCTAGAATGTGAATTCTAGAACCAACTTGTTATTTCTTTAACATTTAATGTTTGTATTTCAAAGACACACACATCATTCCATTATTATTATTTTATTTAAATAATTGAATGATTCATGACAAATGTATACTGAAAAGGATAGAAGTGACTAAAGCACCGTGAATAATTCGTTTTTGTTTGTTTTTAATATCAATGGTTGTTAATGGATTAGGAAAATCATCGTCTTTGACGCCACCTGAGTTTGTTTTCCTCACAATACCAATTAACCTCATCCTCCCGTTGTTGGGACATGGGATTAATACCGGAGGATTTGGCAAGCAGTTATTGTGAGGACCTGAAAACATAAACTGGCGTTGACCGGAATACAAAATGATGGATTACTTCATAAGGTGCTGCTGCTTAAGAGCAAGGTAAATCATGCGTTCAACATGTCATTGGTTTTATAAACAGTCAACAAAAACTTTAATATATCTGCTCCTCTTTCATTTTAATCAGTTTTAATCCATTCCTCAATTAAAGGGATTGATTTGCAAACGTGATGGCATCCATTCTTCATCTAATCAAACCTGCCCACAACTTGTAAACGTATAAAAAATGCTCATGTATTCACAATATATATATACTATTTATTGTATGTACCTGTCAAGAGGGAGAATCATCAGCATTGCTGGCCAGTGTCTCCGTTATAGGCCATGTCCTTCATCAGAACTTCACCACATCTTCACCATAAATCTCCATACTGAAGATTTATTTTTTTGTAAATAATTATAAAAAATAAGAGGGGGTAGGACCAGAAAAGTTTTTCTTAACTTCTTCCTATCCCTTTGAACATGAACTATGTTATTTGAGTTATGTGTTTGTTGCTTAGGATCCGGAGGATCCCATTTGTTTGTTTTTAATCTATTTCTTTCCTTTTTTACTGCTCAATTGTTTTATTTTGTTTGTATTATTATTATTTTTAACCATGTTCAATAAAATAATTAAAAAAAAATATAAAAAAAACATCCAGTGGCTGCTGCCACATGTATGTTTGAGTACAATTGTATGCTTTAAGCCTTCACATGCTCAAAAGGTTACAAGCACATGTGTTGTGCATTGTGTGTATGTGTGCCTGTGTTTCTGTATGTGTGTGAGTGTAGACGTTTTTATGTTGTCCATATGTTTCATTGTAATTTAAATGGTAATCTTTGTGAAATAGAGTAGATAATACACAGAGTTAGTGGACAGGGATAAAGAAAGAAAGAGATAATGTAGCAATAATATATATAAAAATGTAGTTGGTTATAATAGGTGAGAATTATATAGAGTGATAATAATATAGGTGATAATGATATAATAATATCTATGATAACAATATAGGTGGTAAAATATAGAAGGGAATAATGACATATAAATTATATTCATATTTCATTACTACTACTCTCGAGAACACAAAATAGCGGATTATCATAGCCAAAGAATCCCATGATGCAATCTGCGATATACAATAGTATAAAATAATAATATGACTAGGTAATAATAGATACTATAGCTGATAATGACATCGGTAATAAGGTTTATTTTTATTTGACAATATAATAAGTTGATAATAATATAGCTTATAATATGTAATTATAAAGGGGATAAGAAGATATGAATATAGGGGAATAATGAGATGAAGAAGGGAGTCTGATCTGACATTCTGAGCACCTTGGAGCAGGAAGAGGTCTTAGCCTAGCTACACATAGCTCATACATAGCGCATAGCTCATATCTCATGTGTGTAGGTCCTTTGTGGTCATTGTTGTCACATCATATTAATCGTTTAGCTATGCTTTTAGGATCATTTTTGAACACATGTCAGCAGTCATTAGAGGCTCAGGGTTGTGTATTGATAGGGTCATAGATTACAGGAAGAGGTTGGCCCTGGTAGAGGGAACACACACAGACAGATAACAATAATTTACATTATACTATGTGGTGTGTGTGTGTGTGTGTGTGTGTGTGCACCTGTTTCACACACAAACACACATACACTATGTGTGTGTGTTTGCATGTGTCAAACAGGTGCAGGTGTCATATTCTTGATATGAGTGCAATTTTAACACTTTAGGCCAGCCCAAAGTTAGTTCAATCATTAATACTCTCTTCCTTTATTCTTTATTATGACTCACTGACACATGAGGTTGAACCTGATCTGAATTGTGCCGATAGACAGAAACATAAAACCTTACAACACACTTACAATCACACACAAGATTTATCACCTGTTTTTTTTCCCATTTGATCGGGAACATTGTTTTAAAGTACTTAAAATCCCCTGGCGCGAAGGTTCATTTTTAGGGGGGGGGGCTAAAACACTATATTCTTCCTAAATTGAACCTTTCTGTACATGCTCAATGGCAAGAAAGTGTGAAGCAGAAACAATAAAATTCCCTAATATGCAAATATTCAGATATCGTACATCGTCACATGTTCTTTAGTTATAATTCTGTCTATAATTGAGTTGGGACATTTTACATGTATATTCATTATACAAAATGAAACCCAAGATTACGGTTGTCTATTTTGTGAGTATGTGATCGCCTGAAGGCTGACAGTAGTCCCTCTCCATGGCAGTGCGTAGTAGGCCTGCTTAGACCTGTCCACTGCCTTTTTGGTCTGCTGGGACCAGTCCACTGCCTTGTTGGTCTGCTGAGACCTGTCCACTGCCCTCTTGGCCTTGAGGCAGTTTTTTAAAAGGCTGCTTTGGCAGCTTTAGTGTTAATGCTTGGCAGGGTGGTCTAGTTCTTCAAGATGAGTTCTGCTGGACTTGTCCCTGCACTGCCGCATGCATTAGAACGATATAGCTCATGAATGATTGTGATAGATAGGATTTTTGAGTTTATTATAAGCTTTGCTGTTTTTGTACCAATTATGTGCTTACCGTGATGTCCCAATGTAAAAAGTTTTGTATATAAACCCAAGGAAACCACGCTGTCTTTCATGCTTTGTTTCTCATGGTGCATGTGTTTATCTGATCAAGCACCGTAGCTTATTGCCTTGCTGCTGTGGCTGGTTGAGTTCTGTGCATCTTCTTAGGTAAGGTTCTGAGTTGGCTGCTGCTGACGCCTGCTACACAACAATCCACATCTGTGTGAAAGTCATAGGTGTAGTAGTGCATACTCAGCCTCTGGGTTAAACCACATCAGCTGCATGAATACCCTTTGTTTGTTATCCTGTTCTTTAGAGTTCATCAGCGGGACCAGACTTGTTTATGGTCTGTGAATAACTTCAATAATTCTTGTCCGTAGGGGTATTTTTCAAACTTCTCACAGGCCCAGACCTTCTCCAGACCCTCCGTCTGGGTGTGAGGACACCTGGGTACAGCCTCATCATACAAAGGGAGCAGTGCCCCATGGGCTTCCAGTCTCAGTTTGGAGTGGAGCTGCATGAGCACAGTGGTCGATTTCCCAACCACTGGCCTCAGGAGGGCCGCTGTGGGCTCGGGGCCGTCAGAGGAGGTTAAGATGAAGTGGCTGACTGCTCGAGCCCATGGCCACGGCCGGGCTTCAGCTGTCCTTACAACAGTTGACAGCGATTAGTGTATTCATGTTGAAATCGTTTACCCTGAACCAGAGAATCCAATTCTATTATTCCACTAGTGTGTATGACAATTGGACAATATTGAAACATAACAATCTATCTACTTGTGCAGTGGACTTTGATATGAAACTGACTTAAATTGACTTGGTATTCGAGCAGACCGGCTTGGCTCCTCACTGAACAGCTGTCAGAGCCCTGTGCCAAGTGGTAATGGATGGGTGCCAATGCACACAAGAGACTAGCTGGTGGATGTGAAAGGGAGATTAGACTGCTGGGGCTACAAACCGGGCAAAATCATTTGAGCAAACTCTCCTTAGTGGAATTGCTGCGGTGTGTATAGACATCTCAAGGTCATAAAGAGAACCATTTGAAATGAAGCATTAATCCTGAGGATTGCCTCGGCGATGGCTTCAGAATAGGGCTCCGGTCGAATAGTCAAGCAATTAAGTTCCTTTTCCTTTCCGAAAAACTTTTCCTTGACCTCGATGGTAAATGTCATGGGGTCAGGTAAAGAAGAGGAAAAGAAAACCACGTTGTGCTGAGAGACCCCGACTGCACAACTAGGCTCTGTCCTTATGCAGGTGAGCCTGACGTGGTGAAAACCGAAGACTCACTCCAAAAACTCAGATCCCTGCTTCCTCACCGTGTTCTCCTGCAGGCTGCATGAACGTGGAGAACCTGGTGAAGAATATCACTTCATTCATTACTTAATTATAAAAAGGTATTTAAATAAAAAAGGAATAAAGGCTACCAGTCCCGAAAGTAAAACGGCTGTGCCATTGAGAATAGTTGCTCACGCTCAACCTCCTGTCCACTAATATGTCGATATGACTCTCATAATCACCATGGTTTGTATTTAAATAATCCACGGTCATCTTGATGAAGATCATTTTCGGTTTTGTGAACAAGCATTGAGCACCTTTCCTTATTATCTCTTATTATCTGCCACTTAAGATATTTAGATCATACTTCGCTCTGTAAGGAACCTTCCTAAAAAAAAATATGATTTGACCGCAGCCAAAAGGTTTATTTGGGAAAGATTGACCGGCTACTTGGAAGGGCTCTGATCCCATCCATGGGCCTGGAGGACGGGATCAGAACTAAATTCATTAACCTTGGTAGTACATATGCTACTAGTGGGGAAAACTATTTTCCAAGCCATGCAAGCCTATAGCTAAAACCTGAGTGAAGAAGGCCTAATTCAATGTAGAAGCAAATATACCCTGGGTGTGATGGATTTTATAGTAAGAACGATGGAAAAGTGGTACATTCAACAGTTACACATACACACACAAGTCATTTACATTGAGGGCATTTAAATAATCAAAATAAAGTGATAAAATAATTATTTTTGATGAGAATTTGTTTAACAGAAGCCCCATAATCGTACATTACGTTAAGGGCAATTAGCAGACACTTTTATCCAAAGCGACACAATAAGTAGCATTGGTCAGGAAAAAGGGATACAATAATATATTGCTGTCGGTAAGGTAAGGATGTTCATAGAACCAAGTACCAAGCTTGAACAATCGCTAGGTTTACCCATTCCCTGTATACAACAAAGATATTTAGGATAATATGCTACACAACTAGTACTATTTTTAAGTGCCACGACGTTCCCTCTTATACAATAAGTGTGTAAGAGGGTGTTGTTAGGAGTAAAGGAAGAGATGGGGCAGCGGGGAAGAGAAGAGGCCATGCAGAGTCCAGGTGAACTTTGAGTAGAGTGGCCTGAGTGTGGCGAGCTACCTCAAATAATATAATCATGTTCCTGAGTCCTGAGAAGAGGGAGGAAGCTGCTGATTGTTTCTCATTTTAGAAAATAAATTTCATAATTTCACAAGAGATGTATCCTTTTTTTCTTTCTTTTTTTTATTCTTTATTTTTCTCGCTTTTTCTTTCACTTCCTAACTACAGCCCAAAGGAGTCTTCAGAACAGATGAAGAGGGGAGGGAGGTGGAGCTGACTGGCCGGCCCAGCGGTGCCATGGCAGTCTGACTGTGTGCCTGGGAGGGGGGGGGGGGGGGGGGGGTGGGGAGGCAGAGGTTATGGAAGGCACAGATGGGCAGCCTGCCATGGGACGGACACACGGGATAGAGAGAGGGGAAGTGGGAGGGTCTGAAAGAGAGGCTCTGATTCAAAAGAGGAAACAAACAGGGAATGGAAGAGAAGAGCATTAAGGATATCAATTAATACAACTGCACAGAACTTCTATGAAAACTGTCCCATAAATAGCTCTATTAATGAGACTAGTCAGATGAAGGCAGTGAACTGTATTTCAGGCTACAGTAAATGTATCTGCAATTATTATAATGCAATAGCTAAGTTCTGTGACTGTTTAAATAACGCAGCATTGTGAATCCAACCCAACAGCTTCCTAAAAGAAGCTTTTGACAATTTTGAAATGGTAAAAATGAAATGGAATGAAACCAGCGGAAATACATATATGAATGGGTGACTAATGAGCTGATGTCTCTGGGACAACGGTTAGTGTGGCCGTTAATGTCCTTTAAGTAATACATTTTGTAAAGAATGAATGCTGTTGCGAATGATCCTCTCAAACAGAGAAACAATGTTGTGACGGGCCAATGCTGAATCCAGGAATGCAGGCAGATTTAACAATAAGGTGTTTACCAAAATACAAAAACATGTAGTGGGAAATAATTAACAAAAAAATAACAAGGTCAATATAATTGAATGACGGTCAATGAGGCTGAACATAAAACATACCAGCAGTCAATCAAGAATTGAAAATCTAACGTGACCTTTTCCGGTATATTTATCGTTTTATTATGAATAATATATGTAATCATTCGATTAATTATATTAAATATACATCCTTAAACATAATAGTCATTCCATTTCTTCTCTGAGTAAAATGAATGGGCTCTCCCAATCAGTGCCATTAGCCACACCTGTATGTGGACCCAGCTGTGTGCTCTGGAGGCCAAGCCACTCATCACTCCATTAAACAAAGCAAGGCGTCGGCCAGCCTGTTGTTAGGGGCGACGCATTCTAACGAAGTGTCAGAGAGAGGCGCCAACAGCCACACATTAGGCCCACGTGCAGGAGAAAGGTGAAGAACAAATGACCAGCAGTGAAGGCAGTAATAGTCAACCAATAAATGATATGATGAACACATAACAATTGACCTAATGAACGATGAGGGCTTAGAGGGAGGGCACGGAGCCCAGTCCATGTCCCGTTCTGTCAGCTGAAGGTCTTCCTCCATCATTTGCTGGTGTCCTGCAGTTAGAGCCCATCCACAGGTCATGGCGTGGCGGTCAGAGCCACCTTGGTGCGTCTCCCCGCAGATAGTCAGAACCTGGTATTAGACCGAGAGTCTGACCAGAGCACAGGGGCATTGCATTTCTTTAAAAACAATTATAAGTAACAACGCAATCCTCGGCTAATAAGAAATATTAATGTTAAAATTTGTAAAATAGATAATGGCATTTAAGTACAGTCTAACCTTCACCATTTATCGGGTTCCCCTTTTTACTTCTATTTCACTTTTATTGGCCCTTCTCTACCCATAACATTTTATGGATGTTACAGGCATGCTTGTTAATGTATTTATTAAACACCTGCAATGGCGCCACCTAATGCTTGTTATTTGTTCAGCATTAGTTGGCTAGGATTGACTGCAGGATGCAGGCTAATTTCTCACTGCTAACTTCCTCAATACTGAGGCCATAGTAAAAAACATGGCCAAAAAGGTGTATTTCTACACCTAAAACTTTCATGCAACTGAAACCAACCACGTGTAAGGATTATCTGGTAAGGGTAGGATAAAGGCACTAAAAGGGTGTCCAATATTTCTAGAAATCACTTCTGTTGTCTAGAACCATGCAATAACTAGGCAAAAATTTCCCATTAAAGTGTTTGAGAAGGAAAAATAAATTTTCACTTTTCATTGGTGATGATGAACTAAACAAATGTAACTATCATAACTACTACCAACAAAGCTGGTTGGGTCCTTTAATATTCCCCAATAACTTCAAATCTGCATGAAAAAAATAAATAATAATAATAATAATCAGAAGTGAATTTTCATATTGAGACCAGTTTGAATTTTTTAAATAAACCGAACATAGTGCCATTAGGTAAAAGAGGACAACACTATGTTCATATAACTATAACTCCCTGCCAGGACAATCCATTGGCCTGGTTTGGCACATTCTACCTGCTGCCCTGAATCCCTTCATCCCAACAGCCTTTGCTTTGTCTCTCTTGGAATATTTTTTCTCTTTTTTTTGTTTTGATTTTTGAACCCCAAAACACTTATTGGTCAACAATACCACATGAAGGATCGTCTTGTCTCACCGTGACTCCTGTCGTTAAACAAACATGGCAGTGACTATATGTTACCCTGTCATGGTCACTGTCATCTGCAGTTCATACACCAATGTAGATGGTTGGTAAGGGGGGGGGTGATGTCTTCCTGACATTTAGAATGAGGGTGCTACCCACTCCCACCCTCTTAGTGAGCAGAAAACAGATGAGCACCACTATTTACACAAAGTGTCAAAGATTGTATAGGATGTCAAGTACCTTCCTCTCCAGTCCTCATGATGAACTAGACCCATCAGGTCACTCTCAGGGGCCCTGTTACTTCATTGAGGGCTGCAGCAGGGTGGAGTAGCTTAACGCCAGCTCCAGTCCTACCAGTGGGCCTACCACACTCAGCCACGTCACCACATAGTTCACCTTCCTGCAATACCAACACAAACGTTAGAACACACACACACCCACACACCCACACACCCACACCCACACCCACACCTGTTTTCCGCCTCGGCTGCTCGGACCACAGGCCCAATGAGCTCTTCTGTCTTACAGGGATGCAGGACAAAGAAGGGCTGGCCCAGCATCGGATGCTCCTGGCATTAAAATACCAACCAGCACATTAGTGGGAGCTGCTACGTGAACACAATTGCAAAAGCCATCCATTCCAAATAAATAGAAAACTGTCACATTTTGTACAGTATGTGACCATGCTTTGAAATAATGTCACAATTGTTTAGCATTTGTGGCGTAGAGTTGGCATAGCATAACTTGAGAGGCCCCAAACAGGAAACCCACGCATGCAGAACAATACAAAGGGCCAAAGAGGTGTTTAAAATATAATTTACCTATAAAGGTTCTCTGTATAGGAAATAGGAATCGTTAAAAAACATAATTTCCAATTGACACAGATGTTACGCAGATGCCTTAAATACTCTGTCTTTGCAGTTTGTATTACGGTGTGTATTTATAGGGGGTACCTGTTGAGTGATGGTGTTCCATGGACTCTGCTGTAGCCTCATTCTGGAGTTTCGACGGACTATGTCCCACACTTGTTGCAAACACAGGCTCCTGCCTTCTGAAGCGTTACACAGAGAACAGCCTTAATGGCAACGCACTCTTCTAAACATTTGATCTTTGTCAAATTATATGCGTATATACTTATGTGCTTGACCCAAAACATTACGAGTTTTTAGTAACATACAACTAACTTTACAAAAATGTCCTTCTGGAATGTGACAAGGTGCAATGTTCACACAATCAGAAAGTGCTTCCTTCCGTGTAACACGTGGGCATCCAAACACCGACCTAAATCAAAGACTCTGAAGTAGAGCACCGGCACCCCGAAGCTGCAGCTGAACAGGACGTGGTACTCATGCTGGAGCACCATACCGCTGGCGGCCGCCGGCACACACGCATCGTCCTCTTCAAGATCACTTCGGACATCACTCGATACATCTCCAGCAGATAGCTGTACAGAAATATTAAAGATGAAATAATTAGACTTTATTGTTTAGCCATCTCAAGGTGAGTGACAAATGGTTTCATAGTACTGCATACCGAGCTAAGGCTAAAGCTACAAAGCTAACAAAAACAGTAGACTGGGCACGAGGGCTGCACCATACTGGAAATAAATCGTATTGTGATGTCTTTCTGTGAAACGTTCTGCTACATGACAAAAACATTAAAAAAATTTATGATCATTTTTTATAATTTGACTGATTTTGTAGCGTTATACACTCGTAATACAGAGCTTTACGGTGGCAAATTAAATTGGTAAATAAGTAAGTTTAGCTGCCTGTGGCAACAATAAAAGCCATTCTCGACAAAGTTTCTTTTTTGGTAAACATCGTCTTTTCTGTAGCCAAAATAATTCCATACAACTGACATTGTTCTTTTTGCCAGCTGATATTGTTGTTTTGTTCTATGACTAGTGGGGGCTGTCTGTGACTCCTTTGGATGTCTGATCATCAACCGATCAACATGATCAGTGATTGGTGGTTCGCTGTGCAGGCAAAGCCTACATGTCACTCCCTAGCCACAAACTCTGTATCCAAGAACCCTTAAATCTGAGGAAATTATGTTTTATCAGACCAATTTCTCTTGTCATTGTTATTTATATAGGGTAAATTGCCCAAACATCAGGACGCCAATTTCTGATTGACTTTAAAAGAAAGGTTGAGTGCCTGGGATGAGTCTTCTAGAAACATACATGCTGTCTCCTTAGAGACTGAACATGGGCTGGATAGGATATTTTCCTCCAAGTTTAATCGTTCTGAATGGGCTCGTGAATTTAACCAAATCACTGCAGGTCTTGCCCAAGGACCGCGTGTAATAAACAGCGGTTCACCTGACACGTCACCCTGGCAGACGGCACGTGGGGAAACACACACAAGTGCATTATGAGTAAACACCCCACTTTCGATAATCAGAGTTTTAAGAACAAGAAAACGGCTTTAGGTATGCGGGAAGAACACGATAGTTTATTGTAGATGATTTGCTATCGACAGCCAGCAACACCTGCTCTACTGTCACATCGAGAGCAACCCCAATCCAATGACGGAAAAATAGTGGCGGAGTCTCAGAGCAGGCCGTGTCCACCAATACGTTTAACTTTTCCCACAAAAAACGATCACCAATCAAAGATGGGACTAAGTAAACTATATCTAATCATGCATTAAAAAACGGAAAACCAAGAAGCTCAATGTGGAGCAATTTCAATTTAAGATTTCCACCCACCCACCCACCCACCCACACACCCACACCCACACCCACACCGGGAGAGAAAGCACCTCTTCTTCCAGAGTAGGGTATGGGTCTGCCTGCTCTGGGACCCCGGCCTCAGCAGCATTGTTGCTGGTAATTGTGACACATCTCAGGGATGTCTTCTTCAGGTAGCCTTCCTCAGAGTGCTAAACACAGAAACAATTTGCCTGGGTACTGTGTTTAGTGTTTTGACATTTTCTATAATTCATGCTGATACACCGCTTCTTTTAGCAAATCAAACATACATTTTAGCCATTAAATTAAATTTTTTTCCAACTGTGCAGACCTATCAAATATTCAGCAAATGGTTGCAAAAGTCAACATGTACAGACTGGAAAAATAAGAGGGGGAGGCTTATTCCCTTATACCAATTGTAGGTAGCATTAAGTACTGATATTAGTGTTCTTCCAATTGACCTGCCACTGCTCCCAGCTCCAGCCATCTCCCAGACTGTTGGAATGCTTCAGGAAGTGCTGACAGCATAGGCTGAAGTTTTTCTCATCAAAGGAACAGCTACTCATCTCTGAAGTGAAGAAATTTGATGGAAATAGTGCATGAGAAATGTGTGACATTCCTAAATTACAACAAGCTTGCAATTAATATATTCAACATTCAAATTGAATTCAACGTTGTTCCTCTGATGGGCGAGTCCAGCAACGACGTGTTGCTTTGAAAGCATCCTGGTTAAACATTGGTATTTTTTCAACTGATGGCGGCAGTGTTGAGACACAATGGCCCAATCCCAATGTCCGGACTCACAGACTTCAGTACGCGTACTCGCAAAATTATTAAGGCTTTATGGCTGCCCCAGTGTCGAAGGGCGTGAGGGTTTGAATCCACACTTACTACCGAGCCCTTTCCGTGAATGCATCAGTGCAGACTTCCCCTAAGGAAATTACCCACAGTTCAAAGCGTTGTGACGATTACCGCGGAGACCATAGGGAAATGCAGAAATTAGGAAGATAAACAACACGACGCTACTGTCAATGCGCGACCAGATGGGAATTTCTGCCTTTTTTTTAAAACAAGAGCCGGCTCTTTTAGCTCCCAAACGGCTCTTCATATTACTAATTATACCTTTTATAATTCAGCCAAATGTAGCCCGTTCTGACTAATGCTTAGTATGTGTAGGCCAATAATCACCAAATTCAATAGTCTTTATACTGAAGTATAATATTTTCTAATATCAATAAATTGCTGTAGCCGATTGTTTTCATGCATTTGCAAAAAAGAAAAAAGAAAAAGAAAAAGAGAATTCCAAAACCGGCAAGCGTCAGCAGCATCTTTGTCATTAAACATTGCCAAGGTAACATGTGCTCTCATGAAGTGCTGTCCGAATCCCATACCTATCTGAGCCCATGTGGCCTCACGCACTCACTCACTTTAGCACCTGAGATCAATTAACTCCGTGAGTCCTTAAAGGTCCATTAGTCAGAAGTCAGACCATTCGCGAAAATAGATAAGAGTAGTATAATATCTGATATGTTGCATTTAACGTTTTATACTTATATTATACTATATATCTGACCTGTTACTGGTCATTTAACAACATTTTGAGGAGATAATCTGCGGGTTGGTGAGGGGTGTCACATGCCACCGCCGCCTAGGCCTACACTTTTTTTTTTGCCGATTTCAGGTGACGCAAAGCAAAATCATCTACAGATGCCATGTTTGCGATTGTCGATGCCGTTAATTTGTGAAACGAGTCACTGCCCTCTAGAGGATGTATTGCGTAACATCCATAACAACGCTGAAACCTGACGGAGGTATGAAGGGTAGTCCCGGACAACGTTTGGTACGGAGTACGGACGGACCGAAGAATTTCGTGCGGATCCGGAGGTATGAATCGTCCTTTAGTCCCCAGGGCTCACTTTGGGATTGGGCCAACATCCCCCAAAACATAGATCAAAGAAATAATTTTCCATTTTCAATTGTGTTGAAATTCACTGCATCACTTGTATGTAGAAAACTTGATATGCTTAAATTTGGCCACAAGATGACCTTTGTATCTTGACATTACACTACCTTCCAGATGGGGTGACTAACAACTAACAATACGTTCATATGTTCTGCTGCCATCTGAAGTGAAGAACATGAAAGGCGAATACAACAGAAAACACAGGCTTTTAAATTACACATATTTGTATATTCAGTATGTGCAAAAATAGCTTGTCCAAACCTGGAAGGTTTACAGTTGAAATACAGACTAGCATGAATTCCATGTGAGCAAGAAGCCAACCATCAGTAGTTAGGAATATTGACATTGTCCAAAGTTAGATTTGGTCGCTGGACTCGCCCGATACACGGAACTAAACCCCCCTATTATGTTGAGGAAACAAGTTCACAGTGAATGTGCAAACCTAGCTTACCTCCTCTTTCAGATTATCAACCCATCTTTCTGCATGCAACCCCTTGATGAAGACAGAGGCTGAAGGCTGGGGGCTGCTGGAAACGTCTGGAGACAGCGTCCAGGCTGGCCGCTGATGTTCTTCTACTCCACGGCCACGAGCCTTCAGCGCACTGCCGCCCCTGCTGGCCTGGAAGGCCTGGGACCAAATTGCGAATGAAAAAATAATTTTTTTTTTTTTTTTTTAATTAAAAAACACTGTTTATACCTACCATGATGATGACAGACTTTATACTTTCCTACTTTTTGTACATAGTTTACTTCGACTATATGGCTATTAATTCAGTGTTTGAAGAATAATTATGTTCTTTTATTGATGCAAAACTTGAGATTCGTAATTAAAACAGTTGCATCTGCAGGTCGGAAGATATTACATTTGGATCCATCTGCAAATATTAATAGTTTATTCAAATATTTTGATACTAGTGTATTTTCCAAAAATTTAACTAAATTAAAAATCAACAAGAGCTTAGAGTTCAGTTAGGGTTACAATACTATCTGAATAAAAAAAAAATGTCTGGAAGTTCTAGGAAGGAGTGATGGTTGCATGGTTACGACCCAATCGTGATCATCTTTTAGTACTGCGTTATATAGTTATAATGATCTGTGATGTTGTCTATGAACCATCACGTTATAATGGGATTTGATGTTGTCTATGGCAGAGACTGACAATAACACGATTTGACTCATGTTTCTCCTCACTATGTCTTATTTAAGCAGCAGTGACAAAATGGTTGAGGATTGTTGATGATATACAAGATATTTAACCACGTAAAATATTTGGGGTTCCTTACTGTTCTAGGTCACATTCTAGTTTATTGAAATCTTTATTATTCATATTCTTCTCCCGCCCCTTTTTTGGTCTTTAATAGATCTGCATAATTGATTCACTTTGGTTTTGTTGCACTGCTTTTCAGTTTTCCTCAAATGACTATGCGCAGAGAAATGACAGAAGACGTGATCAGAGAAATGACATGACATGATCAGAGAAATGACGAAGTGATCAGAGAAATGACATGACGTGATCAGAGAAATGACAGATAACGTCATCAGAGAAAAGACAGATGATGTGATCAGAGAAATGACAGATGACGTGATCAGAGAAATGACAGATGACATCAGAGAAATGACAGATGACGTCATCAGAGAAATGACAGATGACGTCATCAGAGAAATGACAGATGACATCATCAGAGAAATGACATGACGTCATCAGAGAACCCGACCCAAGCCCATTGGATACTCATTCCCAATGGCCACAGAGACGGGTAATTACTGCTCGATTACAAAACATCCCTTATATCCATCACACCCAGAATGTAGTAATGATAAGGTTTAAGGAACTAAACATAGACACACTTTTATTTGATTAAAGCAAATGTAATGTGATTCCAAGTTGAGAGACAATCAGGAATATCTTCAGAAGGACTGTGTCTGATTTGACAGCTACGTAACAAAGACGAGGACCCCATGTACTTGTTGATACTCTTTCATTACACAAACCTTAAGACAAAAAAACAATAACAAAAGTCAGAAATCATACTCTTTTTTTTCTTACAGCATTTACACGTTAAAAAACAAAGCAAGTACCACAGAAGAAATGCATCTGTAAAAAAAAAACACATCAATGACAAGATTGAACCAAACGCAAGGTGATGGATTGACAATTGTCATTAGAATCACAACAGAGTGAGACATTGGTGCCCTAGAGGGACTTGGCCAGAGCCTTGGTACAAGATAAGCGTTAAAGACAGACAGGAGTCCCTTTTCAAAGTGTGTTTGCTTAAGGGAATTATATAGTGTGTTAGTGCTGACCAACACGCTGCAAAGCACACTAGATGAAAATCAGAGCTCACCTCAGTTGGACGTTGTTCTAGACAGCCGGTACCATCAATTCCTGAATACCTGGAGAATCCATAACAACCATCCACATTCATTCAGACTGCTGTGCTGATCACAATACTCAACTCTTGGTCCTAATCAGTTATCAATCGTCATTGAGGTGTGCACACTGAATATTTCAAATCGTGTCATGACTTTTCCCCTTGTCTTGTGTTCTCATGTAGCTCTTGTAGCTGAACCCTGCTGTCATCGTCACAATTTAATGCGTGGGGGGAAGTCATTGGCGCTGGTGGACAGGTTTCTACAAGGTAGTCTTGAACTTCACACTCCGCTTAGGGCCTAGATACACTTGGTGACAGACCTGCCATCAACACCTGAAACTAACACAAAACATGGCTCAACATTTAAATCATGTAGCTATTGTAGTTATATGTCCACATTAGGCCTGAATTTCTATCATAATACTAAAAACTCCAATTAGATCACAGCTTGGGCAAAATCTGATTTGGATATCCTGATCAGATAGTTTCGTTCATTATATTGACAAGGGTAACGGATGCCTAAGCTCGCTAGGCTAACCCTGGAGGAGATCTAACCCTGGTCTGCCGCAAGGTTTAACCCGCACAATACTTCTGAATGTTACTAGACCTTGTCGACATTTGTTGCCTTCTTGTTTAAAATGCACACATATTACCATCTTCCTCTAAAATATAAAAGTTAAAACGTTCATACATTGATATCCATTGTTCTCCAACCCAGCAGTGAGGTTTCTGGTGAGACACTGCTAAATTCCAGCCTAGTTTTGTCATACAGAATGCTTGGTGAATTGGGTGATAACTTAGCTTTTTCTTGTTTTGCACTTTGAATGTGTTGAACTGGGGCTAAAGTCATTGTTACCTTTGTACTCTGAGATCACAAAAACCTGGTCAATGCTTAAACATTACTGAGACGATAGATGATATAGATGATGTCAAATTGAGGCAATAGCGAGGACCACAGGGAGAATATGGGCACCATAGACAGCAGCAGGCCCTCACAGCGCTGTAGGGGTTTCAGTGTGTAGGGATGTATGTTCTTGACTTCCATCACAGATTTATTGTAGTTGATTCAAGAGCTGTGAGTTTATTAGAATTAAGGACAGGGGAGACATCGCAACTACATATGGCTTTTGGCCCTTCTGATATGTTGCCACCAAAGTGACATCCACAAAAAAGTGTCAAGGTTTGTACTTTATGCAATGTTGAAACTGTAGCTGGTTTAGAAAAGCTCAGGGCATTCATCATGACAAGAGATGCTGGGGTTTACTGCTGGTACTGTGGTGGTGTATGTGTCTTAGAGACTAACTTAGAGATAAAAGTGTGGAGGTAGCTTTTTCCAAATGTAATGAGTATGTACAGGTTTGTATTCAATAATTTCCTAAAAAGCAAAACATGTTTAACCTACATAACAAACACATTAACAGCCCTGATCCATAAGCATGGTGATGCGTTGGGGATCCATTGAATGCATGGCTCTGGAACAGCTCAGCACTGTAGCTCAAATAATGAGGCATATGTGGTAGGGAAGAAATGCACTGCAGGTGTTATACCAGCTGCAAGAAACATATCTCGAGCTGTGCCTTTAATGTTTGCCACAGGGTTGACCTTTGACGTTAATGATACGGTAATTCTCTTGCCAATCTACCCCCATCTCACCCAGTCTTGTGATCTCTCTCATGTTAAGTTACTCGTAATTAATATAAATGAACATAATATGGTCTCTAGGATCTACCATTTTGAACAATGTGGCCTTTTTCATTCCAAATTATTAACTTTTTTGTTTCTAAATTAACCAATGTGATATGATGACCTCAATTCTAGGACTTTTTTTGTATTTCAAACATATTATTTGTCAGTCATATGGAATGTATGCACAATGGCAGACACATAATCATTTGAAAATAATAAAACAAATCTTATTAGGCTCTTAAGAATACAACACAAGAAATAATGTCAAGAGGAACAAGGCGAGCTATAGTTTAACGCAGCGTAATGAAAGTAAACTGGTTCAGAATTAAGCTTGAAAGTGCACGAAATTATAAATTGTTAATAAATTGTGCATTATAACACACCTGTAGCCAAATGATTCCAATCCCAACATTTTGATATTTCCCCAAATTACTGAAGTCTTTTCTACTATTTCTGCCTTCTGAAAGGTAAACACTCTGTCAAGCTGCTAGTTTCCACATTTTTGAAAGGGAAACATAGGGAGGGAAGACTCGTTCTGGGCCATATTGTAAGTAATGTTGACTTGAAATGTCAAAAAGGACATTTGAAGCTCGAGTCCTATCCCAAGTAGCCTCAATTCCATCCTTGACAACATGCATAAAGGGGGCTAACCTTTACCTTTCGCATATCGTGATCAATGATGAACTATTATCATTAGCATCGTGACTAACTGCTCCCAAATCCATATTTTCCCCCTGGATAAATAAAGAAATCTGAATCTGAATGCAAGACACCAAAATAATCACCCAAAACGTAATTTCAAAATTGTTGCTACAGTACTTTTGGCCTATATCTCTAAATAGTGAACATTGATTTTGGATTTACGGTATGTCATTGTTTCAAGTGGGCCTTTTTCGTTAAAAGTGAACTGGATAATGAAAGGCAAACCTGTTGCCTCGTACAGAGTTGGTTATGTAATTTGGGCAACCCTAACACATACAGCAATGTGATTATTCTGAAAAATCTACTAGCACACCACCGCCACCTGCCTGTCAAATTGGAGTTGTCTGATGGAGTTGTGATCTTCAAGTCTAACAAGTGTTCATTAGCAGGGTCGCTTAAGTGTTGCAACACTCCTCAATATAATTCAGCAAATTATACAGATTGAAGTCCGTCATAACTTTGAATAGACGTGAAAAGTGTTATTTTCTTCTCAGGGTAAACGATGGTTGGAAGAATGTTCTCAGCTAAATAATCCCTCTGTTTGGTGACCAAGTCACTGCCCCGTAGTCTATCAACATTGGTTAAGCAACAAGAAACACCCCAACGGCCTTTGTGCACGACAGATTTTGTGTCCATCAAGAAACATTTGAATCCACAAATGCGTCCATTGTAATACAAATGAGGGCGTTCTTTAGTGGATCTGTGTTTCTATGTAACCAAGTTAGGTTTGCACATTAACTGTGAAGTCATTCTGCTAGTTTATATCTACTTCTCATGCTTCCCCTTTTATTTCTTTGTTTGGTAGTACTCTGGTCTGTCGAGCTCTATATGTGCTGTCTGTCTATACATGTACTGTCTACACAGACGCTTTTATTCACATCCATACAAAGAACATGGACCACCTGCTTTGATGCACATTTCTCCATGTTGCCATTAGCCTCAACTGGCGACCACTCCCAGGTCTCTGACTCTCCTCACATGACTTGTTTTTCAGACATAAAGAAAACAGTCTGCTTCGTGTTCCACGTCTCAGACATGAGAGACCTTCTGCGTCTCACGTGCCTGTTTGATGCTGTAAAGCCACTTGATGACCCTGGCGTTGCGCTCCACAGCCGAGATCCCGTAAGGCACTCGCTCCCCCGCCTCCTCCTCCTCCGCCTCGCACTCCTCTGCGTCCGACAGCCCCTCGTGGGACGACCGCCGCTCGCAGTCCGATGAGATCATGGAGGCCGAGCGGAAGTTGAGGCTGACTATGTCGGAGTTGGCCCTGGTGAAGCTCTCCGGCCCGCCGGCCTCCAGCTCCTCGGGGTCCAGCCCGCAGTAGTTGAAGAAGCGCTCCACGTCGGCACCGGCCCGGGCGTAGCGGTCCGACAGGTCCGACTTGGAGCGGTGTAGCGCCGGGCGGCGGGCCACAGAGCAGCCCAGCTCCAGGTTTGGGTCGCTGGACGCGTTGGAGGGGTCGCCTCGCTCACAAGTCAGGGACAGAGGGGGTGTCGCCGCATCACAGGGGGCGGGGGACTGGCTGTGCCGGTAGGAGGGCAGAGAAAGAGACAACGCAGGAGGCGGCAGCGAGGCGGGGTGGGGCTTGGGGGGAAGGGGAGGTGCGGAGGAGCTGCCGGAGCGGGCGGTGCGGAGCGGCTTGCCGTTGCACAGCCGCAGGAGGTCTGAGGACGAGTGGGAGGTCAGCAGGGGAGGCAGCGGAGAGTGGGAGCGCTCGGAGCGCCGTCCTCCTCCTATACCTCTCTCGTCCAGAACCTGTCTGCTGAGGTTGAGGTTTCCTCCCTGCTGAGGGCTGCGACGCCCACTGCTATGGCCTGGAGGGACTTTAAGGGAGTGGGAGAAGGAGCGGAGGGAGTGAGAGGTGCTGGGGCTGGGCACTGTTTCCAGCGGATGCTCATTGAGGGTCATGGTCGACCGGTATGTCAATGGCATCCTGGAAATGGAGATAAAAGGCATAATTAGATGCAATGTGAAGAATAGGTAGAGGAAAGCGACCAAGGAGCAACTACCATACATTTGTCAAAACCGGAGGTAGTGTACACTATATTCAATGTAAAACAATGGCATTCTAATGCATGCATTTTGGTGCATTTGTTTAATTCTAGTCTGTGATGTAGATGTGTTTGTTTGGCCCTCAACAACAATCCCGAGCCCCCTAGGAAAAGTAGTTGCCCACACCTGGCTTAGATGTAACGTTATCATTGCTTTCAGATTTGTCGTTGTTATCAGGTTTGTTCTGAGCATTTACCTGGATGGATTACAGCTCCTGGCCCCTCCTCCTGATGACCTCAGCATCACAGCACTTTTGGCCCCTCCCCCTGGACCCTCAGATCCGGCCCCCGGGGAGGAGGAGGAGTTCAGGAGGTTCTTCAGCATCTCCAGGTTCAGGTTCTCCCGCTTGCAGATTTCCCCGCTAGAAGTGGCACAGGAGTCCGCCTTGGCGTTGTTATTAGAGGCTTTGAATGTCATCCCGCCTCCATTCCCAACTCCTCCCACAGAGCCTCTTTTGCCAAGTTGGGCGGGGCAAATGAGGGGCTTGGCTAGAATAGGCGGTTTGATTGGCTCCTGCTTGGCATTGATGACTTCATGACTCTTCACATACTTAGCCTTGTCAGCTTCCAGTCTCTCCACTGCACTCAGGCGCTTTGGGTTTGGCTCGACCTGAATACAATTAGATTTGTTTCAGAAAACAAATGTTAAGTTATGTTTACAAACTCATTAATTCATTAATCTCTATTACCAAATAGTCTTTCTGAAATTGAGATTGATGAATGAACCCAACCAACAGATATGAATTGAACTAAAAACTAACATCTGTATGAACGATACATTTTCCCATTGACTGATTGTTATTATTGATTATTATTTTTTACAAATATTAAACTCAAAATACAAAAGCTAGACACATGCATTTGCCTTTGCAAAGCAAAAAGCAAACAGCTTTATAAACAGCACATGGCACCAGAAGACCCCTACCTGTCTCCGGAAGTAGTCAGGGCCCTTGTTGAGGATCCGGAGGGGCACCGCGGAACTGAAGGGCGCGGGCGGGCCGGGGGCCTTGCTATCTGCCAGGGCTGGAGCCAGCGCCTCCGTCTGCATGGCGACAACGTGGCTGCGGGAGGTTGCCGTAGTGGCAGCAGGTGTGGAGGGGCCAACAGAGGGTAGGGGTACCAGGGGACCCGCCCAACATCAAGACACAAGGTGGGCAGGGTGTTGTGGGGGAGAACAGTGAAGGGGAAAGATTGCAAGAGATGGAGGGGGCCTAAAGGTAACAGACCCCTGCTGGGCTCTGCATGGCGGCGATCCACGGGGGAGGTTCCTATCGCTGGCTCTACACCTGGCCTCAGGTTGACTGTGTCTGGGTAATAAACCTCAACTCTGACACCAAAAACGCTTGCCCAAAATCTACAGGTTTTATGAATTTACTTTTCCCAAGAACAACAGAAAGAGGGGGCATGCATGAGTAGTAAGAACTTGAGAAAGCCGGAAAGTGATAGCTAGATAGATAGATAATTACATGCAAGTGAGGGAATCATGAAAGAAGATGAGAAGCGTGGTCAGAATGATGACTTTTAGGTCACCGCCATCCCCTCAGTTGGCCAAACAACCTAAAGAACAAAAGAAACAACAAACCAACCTCAGCCAATGTGGACGACATCACGCAACTAGAAACACAAGGAACAGCCGGATAAACCCTCCAAACACACAACTCAACACAAGGAAACATGTTAGCAGACAACCGGAGCTACGTATTCACAATATTTACCATTCAAACCAAGTGAACATCCAGCGTTACTGACCTCATGGCACAATATTGCAACCGAAAGGAAATCCAAACACCAATGTTTAAAAGGGGCTATGTCACCAGCTGGGCATGCGCTGAAGTGACGATTGTTAACTAATTAGCATAGGAACTGAGCATGCGCATTTGGTCGAAAATACAGTTTAGCATATCCTCGCACTTCAGAGATTTCCCACGTCGAACGCTTGACTTAGTAAACCACTACACGGACACAAACTCTGATCCTTCATTCAAACTCTATACGACCGTTTTCAATAATGGAAAGCAGAGAAATGGAAGTTGATGTCGAAGAAGAATCTAGTGCCAAGTGGCAAACACTTCTTTGCCCATCCAAATACGCTTGTGCTTGCTTTCCCATGCCTTGCGTGTCTCAAACAGACGATCAGGACTCAGCATCGGTCGGCCGATGAGAGGCCTTCTCGTATTTGGCTTTGCAGAAGCCATATTTTACAGTAAAAATTACAAAGTTTATAGATAAAGTATTGATCAGTAACGTATGATACTTGATTTTGGTAGATTTTGCTTGGATGACAAGGAAAAACGCGTGAGATTGACCAAGATTGCTTCGTCTCCCCTTTGAATGGCGGATGTGTTAGTTTTCCGTGGCCCAAGCAAAAGTTAACTTTCGTGACCGAACTGCGCATGCTCAGCTCCCGACTCAGCCCCTTTAAGCTTGACCACGACAACTGTCAACATAGAGAAATGCTGCTGTCACACTACTGGGAGAGACTTTTCATTGAACACACTAGAAGCCAAGGCGGAGGCGACGCAGGGTCTTTGTCAACCCAAAGTGCCCTGAGCCCACAGCACCATGGAATCCCAATATATATATATATATATATATATATATATATATATATATATATATATATATATATATATATATATATATATATATATATATTATATATATATATATATAGTATACATAAAGAGGACATATTATGAAAACAATACTTTTCCTGGGATTTGGGGTGCTGTTTTTGGTGCTCCCACACGCATACAAACTTTGAAAAAAGTCTGTATATGATTTTTCGAGTTGATATGCATTTCTGAAAGTACCCCTGAAAGTGTGTAAGAAGGGGGCACAGTTATACTATATATTACCTCCCCCCCCCCAATAAGAGCATAGCTAAGATTTTGTGGACCAGCGGACGAACACTGGTCCACAAAATATAGCGCCCCAAAATATGTTCCTTTAAAAAAAAAATATATATATATTTATTTATATCATTAGTACTGTTTACTATGGTAAACTAGTATAAATTATACAAATGCAGCAGCTCATTTCACCGTTTTTCTTTGAAACGATAGATTTACGTTTTAGCCGGCGGTCCATGTTTGCGTGCCTTTAAGATGGGGGGGGGGGGGGGGGGGGCAATGCTTCTGAGAAAGTAGCAAGCAGTGGCATTGTTCTGTACCTTCAAATTGTAATAGTGTAATCATCATTCGACAAGACTCAAATTCTCGCAGTCAAACAGAAATAAAGTATAATCATATGCATTATAATAGCACATAACACAATTCCTTTAAACAATCAGAGAAGAAATGACCTGATTGATCAGAAATGGATCGGGAGCAGTCGAAAAGCTGAATTGTCTGCACATTTCACACACTAATGCCTGATGAATGACATTAGGTATTCGAGAGTGCGAAAAATGTAAGAAGATCTTCAGATCTTACATTTCTAACAAATTCAACTCAAGTGATAGCTCTTAGATCATATAGTTAGGCTATAGAAGCAACAGCAGATTCTCTCTGCAGCATACATCATGAAGGTAGGCTTTTTTAGGCTATTAACCATGGGCAAGAGTAAATTATAATAATTATTAATTATATTATGTGTTGGCTCTAATGAGAGATATATGCCTAGAACTAAAAACATTGATTGGTGGACGCTCTGCAATGGTAAAACAATAATAATCCAGTCTCTTAAACAAACTGTGGTTCGATCCAGTACTAAAGCAATCTTAAACTGGGAGCTAGCAGGACATTTGCGATCCGAGACTAGCAGATACAACTGAAAACTGAAAGCCAAAAACATGGCGTTAATTGGGCCGAAACTTGGGCTGCAGCAGGTATCACTGCTAGACCCGGAAGACCTGGGCCGCTGAGTCAGCCTTTCGCTTCCCGCATAAGACCGCTTTAATGCACTTTGTGGGCTTTGAGGACATTGGCGTACCCTAAAAACACACATCAAAACGGGCAGGGATTACGTATAGGTGCGGGTGGAATTATGTCGGTTCTCTAAATTGAATGGCGCTGCATTTTTTCTTTGCTCTGAAGCACATCCTTCACATAATTGTAATAAACCAACACATTTTTACGTTCTCCTTATCGATGGGTTTTGTCATGATGGGATGTGAATAACACGTGTAATTCGACAGTGTTCTGTCTCCACAGAGATGGGCCACTTCATGAATTGAATTGATATTAGAGCCTGACCAACACATATGTTTAAATGGGTTTACTCATTAGAACAGACAATTAACTATCTTCCCTGGAAATGTAGTGGGGTTATCTTGATTATTAAGGAAGTTACATGCAAGTTTGTGAAAGAAAATCTAGTTTTTGAAAACAAGCCTGATATCAAAAGTGCTGTAGCTTCCTGCTCTTTCCAGGTTAGGAAAATATAATGTAGATGATGTTTTTACTTTTTGTGGCCATATACCTACTGCAGCCAGAGCTAACAAAACTAGGGCGGATGCAAGACAATTAATTTGACCATAAAGCTGGAGCGATATCCTGCTCTTTCTCTTTTATTCCCATGTTGTAGCAGCTAAGGATGGGACTACTTAAAAAAATATTCCTTTAATGTAGTGGTCTGCAATACAAAATTAAGTAAGCCAGGGGTCTAGCAAAGCGAACCAGAAGAACAATTCCCATTTGTGGGCTCATCTGAAGAACAAACACAATGATGCCGATGGAGAGGCACAGGGCACAGTGAGGGACCGTTAGAACACAGCAGCCTACCTTGCAACAAACATTTGACCATGTAACCAAATGAGGTCCATCAGATCCAAGGGCAAAACACCTGGACTAAACAGGGATGGGGATGATACACAGACATCCAAACTGTTTCTTTGGTGAAAGGTGTTGGGTTCAACAGGCTCCTTGCGACTGCAGAGCCGAGATTCACGCTGAAGACAGAGAGGTTTTATCGCACAGTGTAAAGGAAGTCAAAGTATCTAAAAAGTATCATCTAAAATTGTGGTGCATAAGTTCTATCTTTGTTCATGATGTCTGTGATTCTGTCAACTGTCCTGTTTAATGCTTCATAGGCTTTGAGTATGAACTAGGGCTGTGCAGTATGATGATATTGTAGTGATCCTGGGACATTTAAATAGTTTGTGTGTTATGTGTTGCATTTTATTTCGTTGTCCGTTATGCCAGTTCTATATGCATGCATTGCAATGTTCTTCCTGCCAATCGGTGTGTGGGCGAATCATTAGGTCAACTGGGGGAGGGCCTTGGAAGAACAGGAGGGTGGGGCCTGGCACGTGTGGAGACCCCGTGGGGGATTGCCGGGGGTAACCGGTGTTGGTTTTGTGTGGGATTTTTCGCAGTGGACATCGTTACGTCACCGGCGAGGTCATTACATTGGTGTCAGAAGTGAAAGTTTTCTTTTTCTTTTTTTTCTCGTTCCTGCTCGGCCGACGTTGCTATCGCCCTTAGCTCTGTTTTGTTGTCGCTTTTCTGTCCAACCATAATGCTCCCTGCGGACAATCGGGTGAAGATTGAGATGGACGACTATGGTGAGGGGGCATGTGGAGTAGCTTCGGAGTCTTTGGTGAGGGGTACAACCCAACGGGAGCCGGCCGCCGCCGAAAAAGATGATCTTTCCCGCAGCGCCGACTGCCCGTGGCTGCCACAAGACGGCAACAGAAATGGCGGCGCCTTCCTCACATCGAGCCTGGTGTCCATCAAGACGCTTTGATACACCAGTAAGGCTGACTTGGAAGCTTTCCACGCGCAATTTGAACTTTTGGCCGATGCTGCCGGATGGTCAGTGAAGGTCAAAGCGCTGCAGTTTGCGATGTGCCTGGCGGACGACGCATTGCCTTGTTTGTTGCTGCTTAGCCCAGAGGACAGGGGGGACTATGTTGCCCTAGTGGGGACACTAAGGAGGCGTTTTGGACTGTGTGTTAGGCCGGGGCTAATCGCTCAGAACTCTGCAATAGGCCCAGGAAGCCGGGGGAGACGCTGCGGGCCCTGGCCAACGATATTGAGACCCTGTCTCGGCGAGCATACGCCCACAGGCCGCCAGCCGTGCAGAGCGAACTCGCTCGGGATCAGTTTCTCCAGGCCCTTTCCCCTACAGAACTACGCATGCAGACCCAGCTAGCCCACCCGCAGACTTTGCAAGAGGCCTTGGAGATGGCCATAGAGAGGGAGCTGTTGTGGGCTGGAGCAATCGACAGTCATCCTGCTACTCAGCCGATGGTGAGAATGGCAAGGGAGGGGAGTGAGGACTCACAGAAGCCAGCCTGGGTGGACGAGCTCACTGAAATCGGCCGCGCTGTCTCTATGCAGGCGGACCGCCGCCCCCCGTCTCGTCGAGAGCAGAGGGTCTGCTGGGGCTGCGGGCAGCCTGGCCACCTTGTCAGAGAGTGCCCTAAAACTGTGAGGGCCCAGGGAAACGGGTCAGGGTCCGCGTAATAGTGGAGACACGAGGCCCTGCCCCCTTACCCCCGCCGTCGTCGTCTGGGGGAGCCCATCATCGCAGCTGGGGGGGTGGGGCTCCACCCCCCCCCCAGAAGCAGACAAAAGCATCCTGGAGCCTGTTGTCGTGGTGGGGCGGACCGGGGAGGGGGACTTTTGTCATTTTCCTGTCACTGTTGAGGGGGTGGCCTGTTTGGCTTTAGTCGATACAGTGTCTACAGTGACCCTGGTGAGGCCAGACATTTTGCCAACCTGGACGGTACTCCAACTTACAACTGTGCAGCTCCGCACAGTCATGGGGGAGAGGGCTCCCATGAAAGGGAAGGGGTTGTTGTCCATCTGCGTAGCCGTAGGGGGAAAGACTTGTCCTCCACCCAGTGTGGGTGGCAGCTGGCTGCCAGCTGGACCTGGCGAGGGGGGCGATTTGCTTCCAAGGAGGGCCCACAGTCTATATGGCCCGGTCAAACACCTCCTACATCCGGTCCCCACCGACAACAGCTCGGATGGACCAGTCACACGTCCCCGGCCCCCTTCACCCCCTTGCAAAGACCTTCCAACCAACCGGTCTTCCCGATCCCAGTCCATTGTCTCAGTCCTCCTCCCGGAACCCTTCCCCCTCCCTCCCACCCCCTCGTGTCAATGTTTCGGGCCATACAGACTACTCCCTTGCCACCCCAGCACCCCACTCCATGAGCCTGGGCCCCTTCCCCTGCCCTGCCCAGCTTCCCCAGACAGGTGAGGAGGCTGTGCTGTCTACTGTGCAATTTGGCAGGGGCACTACCCTCAGCAGCAGGAGCAGCTGTGGCTACTACTGGCGGAGTTTAAGGACAGCTTTAGCTTGAATGAGAGCGATGTGGGTCAGACGCACCTGGTGCAGCATGAGATTGACACTGGGGATGCCAGGCCCATCAGAATGCGCCCGCGTCGCCTGCCCTTGGCCTCGTGGAGCCCTCAGATAGTCCCTGGGCAGCAGCCGTGGTGATGGTGCCTAAGAAGGGGGGTAAGTGGAGATTCTGTGTCGACTACAGGCCACTTAACTCAGTGACGTGGAAGGACTCCTACCCCATCACGCGCATTGATGAGGTCTTAGATGTCGTAGCTGGGTCGTCCTGGTTCTCCTCACTCGATCTCCGCTCTGGCTACTTCCAGTGCCCTCTCGCCCCTGACGCCAGGCCCAAAACTGCATTCTGCACTAGCAGAGGATTGTGGCAGTTTCGGGTCCTCCCTTTCGGCCTCTGCAATGCGCACCATCGGCTGACAGAGTGCTCGCCGGCATCCCCCGGCAGCAGTGTATCGTCTACCTGGATGATATACTGATATATCCTTTGCAGCGCATCCAGAATGCGGCAGCGCGCCTCGTGTTCAACCTACCCAAGTTCTCCCATGTGACCCCCCTCTTCCGGGACCTCCACTGGCTCCCTGTAGTAGCTCAAATTTAAGACGATGGTACTGGCATACAAGGCAGTCAATGGAACTGCCCCTGCCTACCTCCAAGCATTGCTAAAGCCACACACCCCAGCTCGATCGCTCCGCTCAACTACCTCAGCTGGACATCTGGTACCGCCATTGCTAAGAGCTAACAAAGGTCGTTCAGCAAAGTCACAACTCTTCTCGGTTTTGGGACCTCAGTGGTGGAACGGAGCTCCCTGCCGTTCTCAGGACCGCAGAGTCTCTCACATATCTTCCGAAAAAGACTCAAGACTCACCTGTTCAGAGTCCACCTCGACTCTGCATAGCCACCCTCCCCCCTCTGGCCACTATTGTACACTGTATTGTATTGTGTGTATTGTATCTGTATTGTTATTATTACTTAACTGTGTAGCAACTGCAGTAGCTGCTATTATTGCTGTAACACAGGGAATTGGTTAGCCTAGGGATTGTTGTACTTGCACTTGGTTCTATGAACATTCTTACTGTACCGATAGCGATATATTGTTGCACTTCTTATGACAAATGTACTTATTGTAAGTCGCTTTGGATAAAAGTGTCTGCTAAATGCCCTAAATGTAAATGTAAATGTAATACTGGCACACGGGGGCTCCTTCGAGACAGCACTTGCCTCGCTGCGTCAGGTTCTGGAGAGAGTAGCTGCGGCGGGCTTGAAGCTCCATCCTGATAAGTGCCATTTCCTGAGGAGAGAGGTAATACATTCCTTGGGCACAGGGTGGGGGGAGAAGGTATTAGCACCATGGAGGACAAAGTGCAAGCTGTCCCAGGACTGGCCCACCCCCGCTGGCACCAGACAGCTGAAAAGCTTCCTCGGACTGGCGTCTTACTACAGACGCTTTGTGAGGGGCTTCTCCTGTGTGGCCGTTTCCCTGTTCCACCTGCTGCAGAAGGACAGGGAGTTTAAGTGGGCAGAGGATTGCCAGTCTGCTTTCGAGACACTCCAAGGGAGCTCCTCACCAAACCCCAGTGCTCTCCCCTCCTGACCCTGTCCCTGCCCTTCATCCTGGACACGGACGCTTAGGTAACGTTGGCAATGGCGCCGTGCTGACACAGGAGGGGCCGGAAGGGGATCGGGTGGTGGCGTATTACAGCAGGACATTTAACAAAGCTGAATGCTGCTACTGCGTCACTTCGTCGCGAGCTGCTGGCCATTGTTAGAGCTGTACGCCACTTCAAATATTACCTCTGTGGCCTGCACTTTACTGTAAGGACTGACCACTCCACGCTCCAGTGGCTCATGTCTTTCAAGGAGCCAGAAGGGCAGGTCGCATGGTGGATCGAGGAGCTGCAGTCCTACAGCTTCATTGTGGTGCAAAGGGCAGGGGCACGCCATGCTAATGCAGACGCCCTCTCCCGACGCCCCTGCAGTCAGGATGGCTGCCGCTACTGTGAAAGGAGGGAGAGCCGTGAGAAGGAGCTGTGCAGCCAGGAGGAGGGATGTTCTGCGGTGGAGGTGGCGTCCCCAGTCTGCTATGAGCTCCGGGAGGTCGACACTGCAGGATGGAGACGGCAGCAGGAGGAGGACGCTGACCTTCGACCAGTGCTCCAGTGGTTGAAAGCTACAGACGGCGGCCCCATGGAAAAAGTGGCCGTTATGCTCCTGGTCACCAAGGACTGTGGGCTAAGTCGAGGCCCTGCGGCCGTGGGACGCGTGCTTCAGCGGGCCTGGAAGGAACCCGCACCGGAGTAAGGTGCAGTGGTGGTGCACTCTCTGCGTGAGAAGTGCTTGCAACCAGAGATGGATGTTCTGCGGTGGAGGTGGCGTCCCCAGTCTGCTATGAGCTCCGGGAGGTCGACACTGCAGGATGGAGACGGCAGCAGGAGGAGGACGCTGACGCTTTTTAGGCACGCTCTTGAAAGGCTCCATTGCGGCGTAAAAAGCGGCGCATTTTGGCGCATAACGGCGTAAAATACGCTGTTTCTCTACATTTTACAGTGTTTTTTACGACCTAATGAAGGTGATACATGACTAAATTATGGCGTTTTCCTGCGGAGTTGGCTTGCCATAATATACAACATCGCTCATTTTCACGATCGCGTGACGACCATAAAAAAAGTAGCGCAAAGTTGCAATGGGTCGTAACACGCCCCCCCTTCCTAGAATACTCAGCCCAATGATGTTTTTTTTTTATCACAGTGTTTGAATTAGTGGTGCAGAGAGGATGCCTCATGAAACGTCAAAGCCTCGCAGCCAGATGAACCATCAAAGTGGTTCGACCTCGAAGCTTCAAATGAGTACGCTAGGGACACCTAGTGGTGAATGAAATTATGATGAAAGAGTTTCCTGTGATGATGTGACGTTTGCTTCGTATTTCGTACAACATCAAAACATTTGAGAATTAAAGTCATTTCAGTGATACGTGTGAGTGTGCCGTACATAAATATCTCCCAAGCTCGTGGTAGAAAACATATCATTTAACAAAGATCTTAAGTCATCCCGGGCAAAATAGAATAATCAACTACAGTAGCCTACTAATAATTGTAATAATAGAACTGCAGGATGACTGAGAATGTTGGTCGGGAGGATGATTAGCCGTGGGGCAGCGGAGTCCATCCACAGTGACCAGGGGAGAAATTTTGAATCCTGTGTCTTTGCGGCTTTATGTAGCAGGCTGGACATGCAGTTGTAATATGATTATTCTTTTTAATCAGTATTTTTAGTGGGGTTTCATTTACTGAAGCATAATAACTATTTTTGTTTAAAACCGTCATATCAAAATGCATAAAGTCTATAAAGTATATATATGTCTATAAAGTAAGAGAAGACTAAAGAAAGACTGTAAAGAAAAAACCTGTAATGTAAGCAAGACATCTTTTTAACAATTTGTTACCTAATGGTGGGCAAACCTAAAGAAGCCTGTGGTGATCTTGTCTGTCTTTTGTTTCCTTGGGTGGCAAAGAGGATCCTCTTCAACTAATCTGATTGGGGCAACCATCTGGTGAAGCCCATGATCCTCCACCTTGAATGACCATCCTAACAGTATACTGAATGTATCTAACATGATAAAAAGATAGCTTAAGGATGGCAGCAAACACTATTGCGTTGATTCTACTGCCCTACGACAATCCCTTGACATCCACTCAAAATATGTCAGAAATCAATAGATAGAAATTGCGATGTATTGTAAACAAAACCATCGAAACAGCTCCACTAGCGGAACACAGGTCCAACATTTTGTGTGATTCAAACATGGACAATCCACTAAGCCTCTTTTGTCCCATGGTTTAATCTTTTTCAGCTCAGTGAATGAACTTGCTAAATATAAATATTAAGGGGGTTCTATAACATCATCCGACTGCCCGCACCTTTTTGGCTTTCTACTTTTATGCCACTGACCACTGACCCAAATCTCTTTAGACAGACTCGAAAAGCCCTGGTCTTGGACTCAACAAAAGTGGTCTTGACTGGGGCTCTGCAAGAACGAAAGACTCATGATGCCACCATTAACAATTATTCGCCAAAGGCGATGTGAATAGTGGGGAATTCCCCACTATTCACAGAGCCTGAGTTGAAAAACTTTTTTAGTATATACTACACGTGAACACTCCAAAAATAAACAAGATAACACTTTTTGCCCTGATTTATTTGTTTTTGGAGTGTTCACGTTTAGTATATTCTGCGATGAAAACAATATCCAGAGTTTGAGATCTCAATCATGGGATATTGGCCAATATCCCGAGATAGCGAAACAATCAAATTGCGCCATATTAGTTCATGTGTAGCATATACTAAAGATGTATATCAACTGCTTTGCCTAAGCTAATCAATGAGCTATTGGCCAGTGTAACAAAGCAATGGCGATACAATGTTTATGTGAACTCTAAAAGGCTACGCTTTAAGCACGTGCATGTTGCAGAAAATATGCAACAGCGACCCCTGATGTCACATTTTATGATGGGTAACAGAATACGGTGTAACCCCAGTCTACAGAAATATTGTCTGTCATAGTACATTTGGCATAATAAAAGTCAGGGACCTCTGCTTTCGCTGGCTCAATTTTTCATCTGGCTGGCTAATAAAAATAATAAAGAACACAATGAGCTTAAATGAACTATCTAAAACGTTGCTTTTTTAATTTCAAACATGTTTAAATAATGCTAAGTCAATCAAATCAATGTTATATTCCCCTTCAAGTGGACCAGTGGTTTGGGGAAACTCTAGACAGGGCTCCACACTAACTTTTTTCACTAGGAGCACTAGGGCACAACCAGAAATTGTATAGCCTGGTCCTACCAGACTCTCGTACTTCATTTAATTTGCACAGAGTCTGACTCTGGACCTACTCAATAGTGGCGAAGTCACGCCCCTTCGGGTAGAGCCCATGGGACCTATGAGATCGAAAAATATGAATGGGTTTTCAATGGAGAGAAAGTTATTATTTTCTGATCCCAGTCTTTATATGCCCTGGATTACCCATATGTTGTTTGTGGATTTAAATGATAATTTTTCATGCATAGAAAACAAAAAATTTTGTGGTCACAGCAGTCTGCTGTGTTTTCCCCCTCCTGGTCGTCCACTCCCCCTGTCTCACCTCACACCTGGCCCTCATCTACAATCATGCCAACCTGGTCTACTTCCCCAATCAACCCCCTTCGTAATACCTTGGATTCCCTGCTGTCGGTGCCAGATCGTACTACGCTCTACCGTGGTAACTATATGTACCTGGCTCTAGTGTTACTTGCTACCTCGTTCTCTTACTCTAGTCTCTTGTTGTTGTTGGACCACATCTAACTTTTGTGCCTCTGCCCGCAGTTACCCGGATCGCTCACTCCAGCTCGCCCAACTCGCTCTTCCCCCGGCTTCTTCATCCACTACCTGCTTCCCTCCTTGTCCAATAAACCCTTTTGTTATCCCTTCAACATCGTCTCTGTCTCTGCTCTTGGGTTCAGCATCGTCTAACATAACAGTGAGGCCGCTTTGTGAACTACAGCTCCTCCCTGCTCTCGACGCAAATGATATACGTCACCACCCACACTTGGAACTCCGGTACAGACACAGCGATCTCTGCCCCACTTCACCTCTTTTTTCAAAGTGGAGGATAGCGACAGTTTCACGGGAGTTCGCCCGCTTGTCGTGCTGCTTGGCAGGACGCTGCGCCTCTCTGCCCGCTCGCCTCTCCATTGAGAATGCAGCAGATGCGACAAACGCCTCCCGTGTGAAAAGCCCTTTATGGCACATAAAGTCCTGACCGGGTTTGGGTACCCGACGGGTGACCCACACAATTTGGGTGAAATGGGTGAAAAATAATGTGTGTGTGTGTGTGTGTGTGTGTGTGTGTGTGTGTGTGTGTGTGTGTGTGTGTGTGTGTGTGTGTGTGTGTGTGTGTGTGTGTGTGTGTCGGACGCCGGAACAGCACAGGTTTTGTGATTGCAAGCAAGACTTCTACAGTGCTGGAAATGTTATTCAGGACAGGAGTCAACTAATGCCCCTTTTCCACTGCGCGTTTTCGCAAGGGTACGACACGGCTCTGCACGACTCTACCCTGATTCGAGAGCTTTTCCACTGCGGATTGGAGGCGGGACCCGTTACGGTTTTCAGTACCTGTTCGTACCTGTTTCAGAGGTAGGTCTAGCCGGTACGAGTCGGGGGCCTAAATGTCACGTGAACAGTGCTGTCCACTGAATTGGTTAGATGAAATGACGTCAATATTGTGCGACGAAGTGCGGGGGTCTATAAAAATTCACCCATCATGTATGAAAACCCAACTGCGAGAGCAACAACGACAAAACGATAAAGAAAAAATGGAAGACATGAGAAGAAGAAACCAACCCTTGGGTTGATGAGCGAGGTTCAGACCTTTTCTGTGCGCGGTGTCCGAGGATCGCGTACAGAGGGACCTGGACGGGATCAACGCGGAACACACTCCCGACTCCGCCTCCGACTCCGCCCAGGTCCAGGCACGGTTTTGTGTGCAAAGCGAAAAATTTACTGTACCGGTGCCGTGATAGTGTAGGATACTGCACTAACCGCACCGAGTAGAGTCTGGACTACTTTGGCAGTGGAAAAGGGGCATAAAACCATTAACAGTGGATAATGCATTTTTTATGTACAGCAATCTAAAGCACGAGGCCAAACACCACATAGGCCTAGTGTAATTCCTCGGCGTTCCATCTAATGTTTCTAATTTCCTTCGCGTGCGGATCGGGCATTGATATCAATTTATAGCGGGTTGGGTCGGGATGGGAATGTAATTCGCGCTACTGTCCGAACACGGGTCTGAAGCGGTTTTAAGTATTGTGGTTGCGGGTTTGCAAAATAAGACCTGTGCAGGTCTCTCGCATAAAAAAAGATAAAAAGGCCACATTTACTAGTCGCACATGTGCGACCAGATGTAAAATTCACTCACATTTTGGACGCAAAATGCGACCATTTGGTTGCAGTCTGGAGCCCTGCTAAAGGCACCCCTGATACCTTCTTCTTCACATGTTGAAATAGTTGTTTGAGCAGTTTTAATTGAGAAGCCCTAGACCAAAACGAATGACAAAAAGAACGCCTAACTAAATACCAACAGTGCTGTTGCTTCAGCATGTTTGCCTACACTTCTCACTAGTTGTTTTAAAGCTCAACGACCTCAACTTTTATTTATTATTTGGCAGTAACCACACAGCCCTTGCAGATAATACTGTATGTCAGCTGTACATGAATATTGTGTATGTTTCAAGGTAACTTTTTGCGCATAAATGATAAGTGAAATTTGCAATACAACCTAGAACAATTTGATTGGGTCTATGGTGTGTAC
>OLKM01002587.1:0-25000 GCA_900291075.1 Melanogrammus aeglefinus
CACAAGACTTTGGCACGGCTCATGTCAGTCCTAGATGTTAGGCCTGCAGCTTCTGGGTGTCTCAACATCCAGTTGCAGGCCCAGCTCCACTTGTTCCTGCTCCAGCTGCTCCTGTGTCCCGGGTTTTCGCACTAAGAGGAACAGGCAACGTCGGGCGTCCTTGGTAGGTAGTGGAGAAAAGTAAAATATATAAGAGTGGGTCCACCTACAGAGATTTCAGATTAAAATTGCAAACTACTCTCAACCCTGTCATTATATTCTAACATTGCTTCACCGGGAAGATTTCTTACACATGTTTTGGGATTGTCGGTTATCTTCTAAGTTCTGGTTGCATGTAAACTCCAGTGTTATCGAGCTATACTTTGATATTTGTTAATTGTTCCTAATCCTGTTTTTTGTCTGCTTAATGCATAATTCTTGATATAATCTGAAGCGAATTCAGCTCCAAAATGATATTCGGCAGTGGTTTACTTCTGCAAAGAAACAATTTTGAAACACTGGTTACTCCAGATATGTGTATGAAAGTACATTCTGCGGCATCCATAGCGAGTGCTCAACATGTCAGTATTCATTGAACATACCGACTGCACCGATTAATAAGGGCACGACCATCGTGACTGTTCAAGCTTTGTACTCTTTCTCATCCAAAATAATATCTTGCGATAGGGACAACAACAACTAGGCAATCTGTGTTGTGATTTACCTGCTGAACATGTTTCTGTTGCTGAATGTATTGTCTTACCAACCTGATATTTTTTCTTCTTTCTTTTTCTTTTCTACCTTAATTTAACATGTGACTTTTGATATGTCTGTACCCCCCCCCCCCCCACTTCCATTTGAAAAAAAAAAACATAAAAGTGTTGATCCACAAAAAAAAAAGTACCTTCTTAAGGAGGCCCTCAACTCCTTTGGAATAATAAGTTCATTCCTTCCAGATTTTTTCTACTCCTTCATCGAGAGCATCCTCACCTTCTCCATAACCTGCTGGTTCCCCTCAACCACCCTCCAGACAACCCGGTATCACGAGATCTCGTGCTCATGCACACGAAACGCGTTAATCTATTGAATCGTGTCCCAGAGTACGATTGTTCGACTTTTTTCGTGAAACGCATCACGAAATGTTAACCAATGCATTCTGAATGCACATCCTTCAAACTATATTCTCTTGGTCATAACTATCAAACCAAACATCCTTCACGTTCGCCGAGCGACGATTATGAAAGTAAAAATGGCACATTTCTCTCTAAAATGTTACATAAACACTTTAATTGGCGTACCCGCCATTAAAAGCATTAAAAGCGTCTATCTGTGATAGACGCTGTGAGCATCTTTCCTATTGGATAGTTTTTAGGATATTTTTCTGTGAAAATGGCGGACGTACTTTTTATTCTGGGTGGAAAATATGATATTTTAGCATAGTAACGCCGTTAAAAGTGTTTATGTAAACATTTTTAGCGAGAAATGTGCATTTTACTTTCATAATCGTCGCTCGACGAATGTGAAGGATGTTTGGTTTGATAGTTATGACCAAGAATATAGTTGTGAAGGATGTGCATTCAGAATGCATTGGTTAACATTTCGTGATGCGTTTCAGCGAAAAAAGTCGATCAATCGTACTTGGGACACGAATTCAATTAGATAACGCCGTTTCGTGCGCAATGTCAGCACGAGACTCGTGATTACCGGGTTGCTCCAGAACAGAATCTGCCGGCAGAAGGACCTCGTCCACTGTTTATGTTCCAAAAATCATTGGCGGTTACCCCTCACAGGACTCTGTCTGCTATGTAATAACCATCTAAACATGCGTTAGAACTGTATCTGTCCACAGTTCCGGGCCCAGACCTTCACGGTCCTGAACCAGTGTTTTCCTCCTGGCTCTTTATGCTGCTGCCAAAAACCCAAAGTGCACCCGCTGTGGCTGGGTTTACCAATCCCAGCTCAACAGGCCCACAGGGGTAGCCTATCTAAGCCGCAGAGTGGCCAGTTGGCCACTGCGGATTAATCTCGAATGAAGCTACAGCTACGCCGCCAGGCTACAGCGCCACGCCGGAACCAGCTACAGCCACGCGCCAGCTACAAGCCTCACGCCGCCCAGCTTACAGCCACGGCCAGCTACAGCGCACGGCAGCTACAGCCGCAGCCACGCCAGCTACAGCCACGGGAATCCTACAAGCTTCAGCTACCATGCCACTGCCAATCAGCCATCGCTACGCCTGACTTACTGCCGAGAAAGCTACGCTACGCTGCAGTCACGCTGCTGCCACGCCCTGCCCTTGGCCCCTGCCCTTGCCCCTGCCCCTGCCTCCTCCGTGAGTACTTTTCTCCCCCCCCCTATTATTGGACTTTCAGTTTGACATTCATTAAGAGTTTTTTGTTACCTTGGACTGTTGTGCCTCGCCAAGTTCCTTAGTTTTCCCCGCTGCTGTTTGCCCGTGCTCCCGGAGCCTGCTGCTCATGACCATTGTGTTGGTAATAAAACTATCATTTTTTTAAGCATCCTTTGTCTGCATTGCGGTCCATTTAGTTCCTAGTGACAGTATCATGCAGGGACCCTTCACACTCCCTCTTCTCATTGTTCGAGTGTGCTCCCTCGGGTCGCCGGCTTCGTTCCCCTGCCCTGTAGGACACAGAGGAGAAGGGCTACCTTTGTGCCAAGGGCTGTCACGGTCCTCAACTCAAAGCTCCCCTCCCTGCACGCACGCACTCACGCGCACACACACACACACACTCCACATTTGCACACATTAAAGTGGACTTTGCTGTGTGAACCATATATATATATTTCCTGTCTATCTACCCTATTGCACATTTCTGTTTAGTTTATTTTATGTACATTCTTGGCAGATATCTGTTTTTGTTTTATATTGTCCATAACTTATTTATCTGTTTTTAGTCGTGTTTGGCATTGTTATGTCTGCTCTTCGTGCCTTAATTCAGTTGCCCCCTGGGGATACATAAAGTTTTCTTGAATATGGTCAAGGGACTGGAGACAAATTCCTTTGAACGTTGGTGGGAGGTTCCTCAAGGCATGGAAGAGTGCATTGCCATCCTGGATGTAGAAAGCTTCCTTTGGATAAGGGACATCTTAAGGAGCATCTTCCACCAAGTGAAGTATTGCAGCCTTGTTGGTCTTATTGAAGAACCCATCAGCTGTGCTCGGAGGCTGGGAGGAACTGGGAAGAGTGAGTACTGCATCAGCTCGTCAAGGTTGAGGGGTTTATCCAGGTTCTGTGACTTGATGAGCAGCATGAAGGCGAGGTCACTTTGTTCACGGTACTGCAATAGCTGCAAAGATGAACAGGTGAACAATACTGTTTTCCTCAGTATGCCATGTATGTCAAATATGGCAACAATTACATTTTCTATATGACGAGTATGGGGCGTCTCATACCTTTCCTTGGGAGGCAGTGAGCTTCACTGTTTGTTTGAGGCATATCCATAGTCTTCAGCATCAGGCTTTCTTGACTGGCTCAAAGAACAGCTCCTTCGGAAGAGCCACTCACAAAGCGATCTGGGATTAACGCTCCCTTGGACTTCTTTCCAGCTGCCCTCTGCACCATAGCACATCAAAACCTCCACGTCCGGGAAATCAGGGGCACCAGATGCAAGGCTGTAGAGGTGTTCTTTTGTCAACCAAGGAAGAAAGGATTGGTAAAGTTTCGAAATAGGCAGAGATGGTATGCCTGAACTGCCTCCTCGCGTTTTTCTTGACTTCAGTTCCTCTCCATATTCTTGACATGTCTGTTTTCAGCCCGTTCGAGCTGTCAGGGTCATCCATGAGGTCACAGATCTCCAGCATCTTCTCCAAAATATGAGCCCGGATATGACGTATAGAACGACCATCGCTGGTAGGCGCCATACAATGAGAAGAGACCTATGGAACCCACCTGAGAAATATAGTATTTTTAGTAACGCACATAGTTTTTCCGCAATAGTAACATTTTGTTTTAATCAAAGAATCAGTTTTAGTAAACATTGAAGAAGCCTACCATCTGACTTTGCAAATCTCATGAAATGTCTCCTCTATTGTCTTGTACACGGCACAGAGTGAACCAGGGATCAGAGACCGTGCCACTGCAATGCCACTTTTCTGCAACAGCTCCTCGGCACCGGGATGAGACCTATCAATATTTGTCAGGAATACCTCCAGCCATACTAAGTACTTGTAGAGGTGTAGAATATTACTAATTATTAATTCATCCCCACTACACATACATTGTGACATTGTCTACTACATTACTCATCATACTGTACTGTATGTCTCATGTCACTTTGTCTGAAATGTGAACTACCTTGAGTAGTTTGGCCCGTCATACGCAAAGAATAGATCTGCCATGTCCACGTTGCATTTGTGGAATAGAGCCAAGTTGTTTGTCTTTTACGGAAGTACTGCAACATCAGGATCAGACGAGTATGATCAATCACACTGAGCCAGAATGTGGCTAACTTGCCAAGGTGGCCGGCATGCACCTTGTTTTCATATGCCTCATACTTTTTGAGAAGGTCAAGAGTGGAGAGATCCTTCAGTGCAAGGTCAAGGTTCTCACGACTACAGGTCTGGACTAGATCAAAGAGGGCTTTGGGATTGGTGATCTCCACATTCTCCTCCTCCATGAATCTCTGAATCTCTTGTCACCAGTGGCTGATACAAAGCCAGCCAACACTGTGACTAGTTGCATTAATCCACTGCTTCCCACCACTAGGACAAGTAACCAGACACGATGCTCTTTGATCCAGTTTGAGTAGACTTTGTTGCTTGCTGTTGGTGGAGTAAAAACTGCTCCCTCAGGAAATTTGGGGCAGACTCGGCTATAGATATGGATGGGGTCCAGGGTCTCAGGTATGTCTACCTTCAGAGAGCGTGTCTTGTTCCGCTCGTAGAGAGGGAGCATTCGTTGATTTGGGGGAGAGTTGGGGGCATCAAATCCAGGTTTCACCTCCTGTATCATGATCCCACCGGTCCAGTTCACCACATTTGAGCCATGGATGTTTGTCGTTATTTTGTTCAGATTGTCCCACTCTAGATGAAACACATTGTTCCCCTCACCGGTAATAATTTGTGGACCGAGAAAGATGGAAACCTCATTGAGGGCCTTGGTTAGAGCGGTCTCAAGTTCCAAGCCAAAGTCATAGGTTTCACAGTGACCTAGCCCAGTGGTTCTCAAAGTGGCATTGCCAGGGGGTCCGTGAAGAGCTTGTTACAACATAAACATACCGGTATTTATGGAGAAAGTGCTGGGCTTGTCGTCATTACTCCCGTCGGCGTAACGTTAAACCAATGAACACTCGGCTTTTACATTACGTCAAACTCCCTCAGGCTTTAACTCCACATCTCGCAGCTGAATAACTAAATGAAAGCCAATTAAACAGGCGCATTGTGTTCAGCCCTCCCCCTGCTTTCCTTTTGGGCCAATAGTAAATCAGTTAACATTACGTCAATCTGTCAACGCATTCTTGAGTCTGAAAACTTTTAAGGAGGAAAATCCACAATGGATAAATATTTAATATTTTTTTACCTAATACTGATAATCCTAAACAAAGCGGAAAAGTCAGGAGGTACGATGAAAACGACATTGTCTTTGGATTTGTTTAGAACAGTGGTGGGAAGCCGATGTGCGTTGTGTGTCTTCAAGTGTTAGCGAACGAATCAATGAAGCCGGCTGAGCTAAAGTGTCATCTCCTAAACAAGCACCCAGAGTAAGGGGATACATCAAAGGAATTCTTTGTGAGGAAAGGTGAAGAATATTTCCATCAACGATCAAAACTCACTAATTTGGCCACAATGTCTGAGAGGGCAGAGAAGGCTTTATTTTTAGTGGCTCAGCAGATGAAGAAGCGTCATACCATCTTGTCCGCTACCCGTGGGATGGAGCCATTTTGGAGGACTTCTAGTTCTGCAAAGAGGTCCCTGGCAGGACAACCGGCGAGGAGGTATTCAAGATCCTGAACGATTTTTTTGAGTTCCATGAGCTGAGTTGGGGGAAATTTGTGGCTGTTTGCACTGATGAAACTGCAGCAATGAAGGGCCGAAAGAGCGGCGTTGTCACTCGGATAAAGGCAGTAAATCCAAAATGAAATCTCTGCACTGTATGCTGCACCGGCAAGCGCTCACCTCCAAAGGTATTGAACCAGATCTGCACTTTGTTGTTGAGTACAGCTTTAACTGCAGTTAATTTTGTTAAGTCGAGGGCATTGCAGTCACGTTTGTTTGGGCAACTTTGTCAGGAGATGGATGCGGGCCATGACACACTGCTTTACCATTCTGAAGTAAGGTGGCTCTCTCATGGGAAGGTGCTTCAGCGGGTATTCGAGCTACGCAGCGAGATGTCAGAGTTTCTGAGGACTGAGAAGCCCGACCCAGAGTATGTTGCCAAAATGGCATATCTTGTGGATGTATTCAACATTCTCAATAGCCTCAACCTTTCCATCCAGGGACGCTATGCATCCATCCTTGACGTTAGCGACAAAATAACTGCTTTCATGAGGAAAACTGAGGTAGCCACCTCTCACCTCACTGCACTCAGCAAGGACTTGAATTCGTACTTCGCAGACGTAAATACTGATGCTTGGGACTGGGTGCGAGATCCCTTTGCTCCAGGAGTAACATGTAGCGGTCTAACTAGCAAAGCAGAGGATGAGTTGGTGGACTTATCTTGTGATCAGACTCTGAAGGCCCGATTCCAGCAGGTGAGCCATGTAGACTTTTGGCCCTCCCTCTCACATGAGTATCCCGAGCTTACAGCACAGACCATGCAGGTATTGCTACCATTTCCTACTACTTATTTATGCGAGTCATCGTTCTCAACTTTGACGGCAATGAAGACAAAATACAGAGCTCGTCTCCATGTGGAGAATGATCTTAGAGTCTGTTTATCGTCCATCACGCCAAGACTGGATAGTTAGAGACAGTAGTTAGTAGTTAGAGACAGGCACACCCATCTCATTAGTGACACATTCATCTTCTTAATATGGGGCCTATTCATCTCTTTCTGTTTAAGAGTATGCATTATTGTCACCTTATATCAGTGCTTTTGTATTGTCTGTTAACACTACTTAATGTCACATCGCGGTCCCTTGCCCTTCCTCCTGTGTCACCGGTCTGGTGACTCTCCTGATTGTTTCCACCTGTGTCTCCCCTCCCCATGTGTATATAGGCCTTGTCTTCCCTTGTCATTGTTGCCAGAGTATTTCGTTCATCACCGTCCATGTACCTCCAGCTCCTGACCCAGCCTTGTCTTTGCCACGACCTGAACCTAGAGTCAGAGCTGATTTCTAGTTTCTCGTTTTTGGCACATAAGCGTGATTATTGTTTCTAGTGTTTTGTTAAGTTCTGTTAAGTCCGAAATAAAGTTTGTTTGGACCGTTCGCCTATCTGCATCTGAGTCCTCTTCCAAGAACCCGCCTGACACTTAATTTGATTAATCAAAGAGTTGATGTTGCACTTGTTACATTGTGTTCCACTGTGTTTCTACAGTTAATTGTCTCTCTCTCTCTCTCTCTCTCTCTCTCTCTCTCTCTCTCTCTCTCTCTCTCTCTCTCTCTCTCTCTCTCTCTCTCTCTCTCTCTCTCTCTCTCTCTCTCTCTCTCTCTCTCTCTCTCTCTACTTATCAAAAAGCCTGTTGCATTATTGTTGCAGTTCATTTTTACCCCCACACATACACAGATTTAGCTTTGATTCATGATTTACCCACTAAAACAATTGTCTCTCAATGCATTGAGTATTTTATTTGTTCAACAGTATATTGCCTGTTACATCAATGTTTTTTGCACTGATCGTTGTCTCTGTCCTTCATTTTTATTTGCTGAGATGAATTACCAAATGGCCCAACTATTTGTGTGTATGTGGGAAAAAATATGTATCCACACATTTATAAAAAAAATCAATAAAAAAAATCTATTTACATATTGTAAAGTTAGGCCAAAGTGCAATAAAATGCTTATTTAACACTATTGTGATATTAGCGCTGAATGATTGAAGCATGAAAGAGTTCAAAAGCATCTAACAGAACAAATAGACATGAGCCTATGATTACATTTGTGTTGCGGTTATGAGGGGGTCCCCGGCCCCATATAGTTTGAGAACCCCTAGCCTACTGAGAATAGTAGTCAGTTGTTTACTGCGATAAAGGTGACGTACAGAGGAGGATATGCTTAGGCAACTTCCACTCTCCCTTTGTCACAGCACGACAGATTTTTCAGGGTGAAAGCAATATATGTGAGGACGTTCCTGAGACACAGGTTAATTTTGAGGAGGACCCTGATTATGTGGCATCCTCCTCTGATGAGAATGAAGCCAGTGACATTCTTTTTTTGCATTTTTGGAAATCCAGGGTGGCAACCAATATAGACAAAATGAACATACATGTAACCATATTTCAAGTGGGGATCATCAACATTTTTTAATGCGACATCTTAAAGAATCTAACAATTACAAAAGTTAGAAAACATATATCAATAGGGTCCATTGGGGAGGAGTTCCGGTGATCCAATGTCACCGATTTTGTATTTTCTTTTGTGTTTATTATTTTGTGTTTATTTGAGTTTTTATGCACCATACATTATCTTATCATGAAAATCCTCATCTCTATCAATTCCTCATACAAAGACGAAGATAAAATGGGGTGGATTGTGTCTGTAGAATGTATTGTTCAAGATCTATGTAGATTTGAAGTTTTCATTTTTCACAGCCGAAAATCAAGCACAGACACTGTTCTGAAGGTTTGCATGTGTTCATATTGTTGTCCCTTTAATTGCATATAAGGGCAATTGTGGTTCATACTGTTCGGGGATTTAACGTTTGTTTTATGTTGTGTGGGATCGTGCTGTAGCCTACTGGTTGATTTGGTGTGACTGGGGAATTGTGTTGCTCGTTTCTTTTGTTTGCCCTTTTGTGTCAGTTTGGTCCATGTAACAAGTTTGGGCATGTTATGATTTGTTTGTGATGAGATCTATCTGCGCGGAGTGATTTTGTCTACCGGTGATACGGTCACTCGCGCAGTCGATTGGTCAGTCTCGCGTAGTCGGCCGTTCGCGAAGTATTGTGCTAGCAACCTGCATTTTGGAAACGGCACGGTGCGGACTGCGACGCAAAGTCGAGAACTTGGAATATTCTCGACTTAGAATCTTCGTGTGTTTCGTGCTGTCGGCAGCACGGTGTATCGGCAGACGGAGGTGCGTTTGCCGTCCGTTCGCCCGCTAGTATTTCTTGTGGGGAAGGGCGCTATCCAGGAGCACGTGCTCGCGGCCCAGTCGCCCACTAGTGCTCTTCGTGGTGAAGAGCTCTATCCAGGAGCACGCGCTCGCGGCCCAGTCGCCAGAGGGACCCAGGAAGAGGCTGGTCTCCTTCGATCCAGACAAGGTTCGTGAGGCGGGTTCCCAAACCCCCCTACCAGGCAGCACCGCCGATCTTCACCCCATCTTACAAGGGAGGGGTCCTCCCTCTCCAACGCCCCCCTTTGTATCCGGCAGTTTCGACTCACCCCCTTTCCCCTCCCCCACTCCACGTGCACCAACGATCCAGCGGCGCCGCACTACGAGCACGAGGACATACGTTAGGCCCACCGAAGGGCCTCAGGTCGGACTGTCTGTGTGTGTGCGGGCTGTGTGATTGGGTTAAAGGGAGGGTACAGCATTGGGGAGGTAGAGTGTGAGTGTTTATTGAAATGTTTATATGGTAATGTGTTAAACGTAGTTTCTAGGGCAGTTCATTGTCTGTATTAAATTGTTCAACGTAGTTTTTGGTCTCCTCTCACTCTTGGTTAAATACGTACACAGATTATATTATTTGGTTACAGATTCCTTGAGTCCGATTACATCCCTTTGGAAATTATAGTCCTTTATAGGCTCCGGTACTTCCTTCAGTACAGACACCAAATATGGTAAAAAAATAAAAAAATAAAAATAAAAAAAATCATACATGGGACAATAATTTGCATGGGGAACATCAAAATTCCTTTAATAGAAACCTTAAGGATTACAAAAAGCTTGGTTAGAGAAATATACCTTTCGGGTGCATGGGAACTCCCCCTTCCTACCAGACTAAATTTCTGTTGTTTAAATTTACCGCCACCTAATGGCCTGAAAAGCTTATGTGATTGTTCTAAATTGTTTGGGCGTTTTCTTATAGACTGAAATATTTAACATAAAAACACCGTTGTTTAGGGCAGGATTGTTTGTATAAAAAATATTTTCAGAAATAAATATATTTACGTGTGAAAGAGATCTGAAGACGTGTTTATGAATTAAAGGATTGGGCTGTTAAAAAAAAGGTGGGCCGTCCCTGGGTGGGCTTGAACCACCAACCTTTCGATTAACAGTCGAACGCGCTAACCAATTGCGCCACAGAGACCCGTATTACCTCAGGAATGTGCGTTACATTAAGTTCATCACTTCCCCATGTCAATGACTGCTTTGTTTGCAACAAATGTTCATCTGAAACGGTAGAAGTCAGTATTTGTATTTGGAACCTGTTTTGCGCTCCAAACGAGGCGATTACAAATGGCACGAGATTGTATTACTCCCTTGTATGCTAGAATATCTTCTAAAGAGAATTTTACCCTGTTCTTCGAAATCAAAATATCGCAGAAAAGCTAGCGGAACGATTATTTGAGATTTTTCTGCATGGCAAGATAAAGAGACTCTAGATCAATTTTTTTAAATGTTTGTCAAGAATAAACGTATCCTTTGTATATGCTTGGGATTCTCCTCAACCTTGCCCCCGCTCAAACATGTGAACAAATCAATGTCGAACGTGGGGCTCGAACCCAAGACCGGCTGACAGTGGGATATTTAGTGTTGATCAAAAATACAGTAGAACAGAACCAAGAACAACTCCTCGTGCTTTTCTGTGAACATTCCACTTCATGCCCTTTCGACGGTCAAAGCATACATCTTCTTTGACCAAAAATCCCATTAAAAAGCACTCGATTCATACGAGAAGGACGCATCACATCTCTTTCTACTACTACTACTACTGAAAGTGTGCGTTCAACAAACAAAGCGCTACATTGAACACGTGATCAAATGCGGAAATGTGCCGTAGTGGCTCGCAGTGAAGAGGGAGTTGATCTCGGGTTGGTGGTTGCTAGACCCAAGGGTCCGGACGTACAGTGGGCGGTACCTTTCTGCCATGCCAACCATTCGCTGATACCAAACGCAGGGTGGGCGGGACCTCTCTAATTTACGTTCAGAGCCTTGGGTCGTAAAACGACCATGTTTTGGTCCAGCTGTGTATCTATCTTGAGCGCTCCTATATCGTTCAATCCACACAGTACGGAGATTAAAACGACTTTCCATAAAAAGGACGGCTTGCAATGCAGTTGAACGACTTCGGTCATTAAATCTGCTTTCAGGTACATTTTCACTGCATATTAATAACGGGTCATTGAATCACACGCGTAGTTAAACTTAAGTAAGTTCATAGAAAGAGACAAATAGCAGGTGCATGCGACGCTTGGTACGATGTAATGTACACGTATTACAGCATGTGGAGCGTTACTAGTTGGCTTTCTGTTCAATAAATGTTATATTCTATGGACTTTGGACCTTTTAAATTCATAGCATACCGAAACGTCAAAACCGAACCACATTATTCAAATTATTCTCATGAATTAGTATCCACGATGCTTACAGTGATATCGCTTAGTCGCTGTTGGAAGCCTATGAAAATTAAACTTAATATTAAACTTTCTATGTAGTCCTATATGGATTTATTAATTGATATCCATTACTTGTCACATTCTATGTAGCGTTATGTGTTGCCATCATGTTCTGTCTGTATTCTTTAGATTATTTCTGCTTCTGTTTCTTCTTCATCTTCACCGTATCAGTGAATATCTTAAACAAATCGAAGTACATGTTAAACTAATCAGTCAGTGGACAGTGTGTCAATAAATCTCTTCTTTGCCTTTCTGCATGCGAGAGAGGAAAGACAAGAGATATTTCAGGTGGAAGTCTTTAAGTGGGTCTCCACCAGTAACTTAATAAGCCTCCGTTAGAAGGACGTAAAAAAAGTGACACTTTTGTTTCTGCTCTTTACCAATGAAATAATGTAGGCCTACTTCACACCAAACAGGGTACATGAAAAACGGTATGTTTGATTAAATTACACAATAGTAATAATATTGTGTCTCTTATTACAATGGCATATAAACCTGCTAGTGCAGATATCATGTATTTGTGATGGTGTGTGTTTGATCTTCTCATACGACTGTTCAATGAGGGGTAGGCCTGACACTTCATATCCCTATCTTGTAGCCTATGTGTATCATTATAAATAAATTCCTGTTCATATGAGTCACCATGAATTGCCCACGTTTGTTTATTTGTGGCTGAAGCCTGTCCAAGACCTGCAGCAAACCTCACTCACTAATCATCTTAAACCGTTTTGTGGTTTTGCTTTTAATTGAAGTCGCTCCCTGGCGGAGTCCCGTGCTCCTTTTGTCTTCATAAAATAATGAATTAATAAATGCTGAACAGGTTAGCCAGAGTCTGGCTGTTCATTGAATGAAAAGACATACCTCCTGCCCGCTCACCGTTACTAGCTGTGGGTGTGTGAATTCTGTTCTGTGGTTGTGCTGTGAAAACTTGCCTCTCCAATTTACTTCTGTTTGTCCCCACCCTCCTACTCCTATGATGATATAATCCCTGAGTGTAATTCCTCATTTGTCTCTCTGTTTGTCTCTCTACTGGCTATCTCTCTCTCTCTTGCTACGTTTCTCTCTATTCTTTACTCTCTCCCTCTCTTCACACTCTACTCTGTTTCTCTCTTGCTACATATCTCTCTCTACTCTTTATTCTCTACTCTTCCTCTCTTTACACTCTGTACTCTCTCTGTCTCTCCCTCTTGCTACACTCGCTCTCTCTTTCTACTTGCTACATATCTCCCTGTCTTTGTCACCTTGCTCCATCTCGTAGTCCCTCGCCCTCCTCTCCTCACAGCCCGACGGCTGAGATGACAAGGCAGTGAGATCCTCTGGCCCAACGTGTCTTCCTGTGTCTCTCTTGTTACCCTGAGATGGCAACGGCTAAAAAGAGTGAGTCTTTGTTTTTTATTATTATCCCTTTTGTCTTTTTTTTTTATGTTGTCCTGCCGTCGATTATTGAGTCTTGGTAGACTCGTTCTCACATTTGATTCGTTAATCATCATTTGGTAAAAATGAATTGCTTTGTCTTATGCTTGCCTAAGTTGAGGTACAAAAAGTACTTGAAATTATACTTGATACCTATGGTACTTCTTAAGGTACTTGGAATGTTATGGTACTAGGGTATTTTGCAGGTCAGGGTACATGGCATGTTAGGGTACTAGGTAATTGAGCATGTAAGGGTACGTGACATTTGAGGGTACAAGGGTATTTGGCATGTTAGGTCACTTGGCCAGGACAGGAAGTAGACCACAATAACAGCTAAAGATTGTTAATGTTAAAGGTGCTTAAGGTAGCAATTTAAGTGCTATCGTTTAATTGTAATTTGTCAGAAAAATGCAATAGTCAATTGGTCAGCTATTATTGAAATGCTCTGTGAAACCTCTGTTGTGGTTGACTGCGTTCCTAGCTCTGTATGAGCCAATTTAGATTTTAGACCGCTCCCGGCTAACTACTGTCAAAACATCAAATCGCTTCCCTGATTGGTTGGGGAAATTCAGCTCTCCTGTGAAATTCACACACAAAGCATTATCATAGCACTAACGCCTGTACAAGGACGCAACACTCAATGGAAGAGAACTTTATGGACGGTGGAGGGGGGCATTGTTTTAGGGTTTCATGTTTTTAAAATGTTGCTCTCTTGCCTTTTTTCTGCTTTCTCTCTTGAGAGCTCTCAAATCATGGCAATTTAGCCTTTTAACAGTATAGCGTACCTCGTGGCCTGACATGCTGACGTTGGAATTCCCTGAATCCTCCCCGATGATGTAATATTCTTAGAACGAAAGTGATCCATGCCTCATTTCATTTCTAAGAATAATAGCTGGAAGGGAAATCAACATAGTAGACAGCCCCGGGAGTCAATCGGATTACATTACCGTGCAGCGGTGGGATTGGAGGTACACAAGAACAGGGCGATAAAAACCCTCCCTTTTACAGACACGTTTGTGTTAACTTTACTTGCATACTCACCGTGCTTGTAGTGGTGAAAACAATTCCTTATTTTGAGGGAGTATGATGGGAGCTCATCATGACCAGTGGGACCTCTAGAGTCTAGGTTGACCTTTTCTCAGATCCAATAAGCCCCCCCCCCCAAACACACACACGTATACACCCCTCAGGCAGGCAGCCAGGGTAGCGATTGAGTTTCAACTTAATCACATCAAACGCCTGTTGATCGATTGGGGTTGCCAGGGATGCAGTCCGGAGGCGGGACAAGGAATGGTGGTCATGGCCGTGGCTCAGCCCCACATTGGCCTGCTTTTATCTTTGTCGTTACGTATTATCCAGACTTGCCAAAAAGAATAAACGCCCTTTTAATACTCGGCCTCAATGACCTGGCAGCCATCTTTGTCCCTTCTGCTAGTTGGTTTGCGGGGAACTGAATGCGGCATTCAGTTTTCGAGGATTGCCCCAAGATGGGCAGGTTGCGTGAATAAGGCAGATTGCAGTTAACCTTAGTTGAACTACCCTACAGGACCTCCTGTGGCGTGCTATAAACATTCAACAACTATAATCCCCATCTAACCCCCCCCAGGGGTGTGTGTGTGTGTGTGTGTGTGTGTGTGTGTGTGTGTGTGTGTGTGTGTGTGTGTGTGTGTGTGTGTGTGTGTGTGTGTGTGTGTGTGTGTGTGTGTGTGTGTGTGTGTGTGTGTGTGTGTGTGTGTGTGTGTGTGTGTGGCTGCTGCTGCTGCTGCTCCAGAAAGCCTCTGTTGTCTGTCTGATAAGGTTACCGGGTGGGCCGGGTGACTGCACAGACACTCTCACTATTGACTTTCCGTCAAAGTGGTCCGGACTACAACGTCGGTCTCATGTGTCTGGGGTCTCGTGAAATGTCACTGGGTGGTGTGCGTGTTTGCTAGGATGGGTAGCTTGTTTCTTTGAGATTCTTCAATGTGTTTGTGTGTGTGTGTGTGTGTGTGTGTGTGCACGCGACTTGACGTGCCACTCCTCTAATATCCCACTGACACACATATCACAGATGGAGGGATCAGTAAGAGGGAGAGAATTGGAGATTAATCTGGAATAAACCAGTTAGGTAACGTGTGTGTGTGTGTGTGGGTCGGGGTGGGGCCGAGGTCGTGGATTATCCGGTCCATCCATCCACACGAAAGGAGCCGTGGTATTGTGATAGCGACGTATAACAGTGTATTAATGTAATTGTAATCATTGTCTATACTTTAATACACAAACCAGGAAAGTCAAATTCCTTCAATATGTGATGATATTTTCGGGCCAATCGGATTTATTCTGTTTGTGGACTCAAAAACCATTTCAGCCTGTCATTGGCTCATGGGCCGCGAGGCGGGGGAACCCCCTGCATGTCGGCCAGATGTTGAGCGGCTGGACTCGCTGAAGCACTGTCTCACAGCTTAGGTGTTGTATACGGGGAACGGGTTAACCTAGTGATTGTTAGTGCTTTGCACTTGGTCCTATGAAAATCCTTACTGCACCAAGAGCGATATATATTTTTCCACTTTCTTATGACAAATGTACTTTTTGCAAGTCACTTTGGATGAAAGCGTCTGCTAAAAGCCCTAAAGGTAAATGTAAAATATCAAGCAGAGCACAACTGGGACACATCAACAAGGATGGGTTTGGGAACAAGATGCTCCAAAAACATTCTGTAAGAATGTTGTTTTATTCCCTTCAAATGTATACTTGATATTTTATATTGAATAACAATTTCTTTCATGTGGTTTGTGCACCAAATCGCTTTAAAAAAGACAGTGGCGACAGCAGTTGAGGCATCATGGCGCGGAGACGGTGAAAAGGCACTCTGGTGGCGAGTTCAGCACAAATATACGTTTATACTAAAAGCCATGCCTCAAAAGAGGAGTGAAGACAGAATACAGGAAGTACGTTTTTGGGGGGATTGGGGTATTTAAAACATGCGTTTAATGACCAACGAGGTTAAGCTACTCCCTATTTGGCCCATTGATGTCTCAGCCATCCTACAAAGCGTTACAAAATCCCATAATGGTGCACTTACACTGTAAGTGCTAGCATTAAGACGCCAGGTAAGTTGATATATACAACGCCATCGACAAAAAGCCATTCCAAGTGCTTTCAAAGGAGCACCTGTAAAAACACGGAGAGGAATATCGTTGAAAGAGGAAGACTGTAAAATGAAAGTATGATTGGTAAGAGAATATTTGTCGTGCACGACATGCATTTTTTTATTGAAAGGGTTAGGGTTTGAAACGGAAGGATTTCAAGTCCTGATTTAACACGACTCGAAGTATGTAGTGGCAGAAGAGCGTTCTGGAGATTGTTTCAGATCGGTGGTGCATAAGAACTAAAAGCCAGCCCTGGGAACAGAGGCGGTCCCTTGTGAGCTAAAAGCTCTGGGGGGCTCATAACACAGGCAGATCACACGTATTTTGGTCCTAAACGATGCTAGTGCTTTGAAAACTATTAGTGATATTATGTGCAGTGATTTAGCACTGAAGCTTATTCTTGGAACTATTTTATTGGAATATTTGAATGTAGTAGTAATTGTAAGATGCTCAGTGGTAATGGGTCTTCACTTACAAGTTGCTAGCCTCTTTCAGCACCTAAAGAGAGCGTAACAAAGCTTTTATGGTACATGTAACCCTGTAACCCCATAAAATGGATGCCATATGCATGGCTAAGCCCCTGCTGCTTGATAATCTTATCACTGCCTAGAAATCCCCTTTTTCGATTGGCCGTCTGATTTAACGCATCGACTTCGACGGAAGACGAATGCTAAACTACCGCAGTATCAGAGGAGTCTCTGTACGTAGGCCGGTCCGTCCATTCTCCCCACCAACGTTCATCTGGCATCACACTCGGCTTCAGTGTCAAGTGTGAAGTTGTTCAGATGAGCGGTTCACAAGGAAGCTGCGAGTGTTCGCCTTGTTCTGACCAGGCACGACTTGAGCGGACACTGCACTTGTAATCACAAATCGAGTAAACGAGAAAAATCAATTGTGGTCAGATTCCATCAGATTGCCTCTTCAATTCAAAGGCACAACCACAAACTGGATCAAAGTCTGTATTGTTTTTCCTGACCAAGTTGGGATTATCGAACGCACAAAGTGTCTTGGCCTTTTAGGTTGGTATACCCTCAGGGTGAGATCAGACACCACCTAAAACACACACACACAGACACCGGGCTGCATTTGATACTTGATGACTGTGACCTCCAATGTTCTCGTTCTTCTTTCAAATCAGTCCTGCCTGTTTTTTTAATTTTAATTAATTGACCCCAGCTTTGTCAGCCGGGTCAGTGATCATTAGCTCAAGAGGTCTTTGTGCTTGTGATCTTGCATGTTTTCAAGTGTGGACCTATTTCTTGATCATAGTCATGCTGTACCGTCTTTCCAGTTCAGGCACTTCTTTGGAGCAGATTGATTTGTTGACTCAGACTCCTGGGTTCTTAAAGTACCTTTGGCTTCCAGTCAGACTAAATCAAAGCTTTTATCACTTTCCCTATAATCTCACACACACACACACACACACACACACACACACACACACACACACACACACACACACACACACACACACACACACACACACACACACACACACACACACACACACACACACACCACATTAAGTGTGATTATTAAAGAATGGAACTAATGCAACCGTTTTCTAGGAAAAGGTTATTAAAAGATTAATTGAAAAGTGGTTTTCGTCAGGGGAGGAAGGGAAGAACAACAGACAAGAACAACACAAATCCTAGTGAAGAATAGAAGAAGAATTAGGATCACGTGTTAATGTTAATTTTTCGTAAAGCTCTGAGAACTTCCAGGGTTAAAAACCCTTTACAGTAAAGAACAACAAATAACTTGTGGCCTTAAGACGATTACAGACGTTTTGAGGGAGACAATGATGTACATTCTTCTGTTCTTCTCAGCCACTGGGGAATGTTCTGGAGACGCTGTACGCTTCGTCAGCAGTCTGACGGTTATAAAAGAACACAATAAAGACTATTTTCTTTTCAGTTGCGTGAAAAGGAAGATCATATATTTACTAAGTAAACCAATACTAACACCATTGCTTCTGTGTTGTTTCTTTATTTTTATGCTTTCATGTGCCGTATTTCAGCTCATTAATTTCACAGAGATGTGAACAAAGGCAATGGAAACGTCCATGGCCATGAAAATGATTTTGTTTTCCTTTTAACATGGCTTGATTCTATTAATATTAATATTATCCAAACACTTCCCCAAACACATACAGTTCAGTGTTAAATCCGGCACCTCGTTTTATTACCGGATCGTTCTTCTCAGATTCTAACAGATTAGAAGTGTCAGGAATAAATCCTGGCCCTCTTCACTGACGCCTCCTCCTTCCAAATGGATGTCCGTCACTTCCCAAGTCCGAACCGTGAAATCCTATTTCCATCTTGGCCTGGTGTGACCTCCATCCATCACGATCTCTAAACCACGACGTCATTAAACCCATACGCAATGTGCAAGCCCAGCCACAGCAATGTGCCATCAAGATAAAAGTATGCAATATTGGATTCTTCGCTGATAAAAACTAAGATTTGTAGATATGAGGTTATGAAAATGACGTTACTCTCCCGCTATCCAGGCACTGTGAAAACAGGCGGGGTGCGTTTCTCGGAGGAGCCCGCCGCCGCTGCCGCGCCGCCCCCACCGCCGCGCAAGCCGCCTCCCACGTTCACTTTGAGGAGAAGCTGCACGACTCGGTCGTCATGGTGACCCCGGAGGCTAACGGCAATTTCCTGGTCAAGGTACAGATCATCAACAATATATTGCTCCCTGAGTCACTTAGGAGACCCTCCCTTGCCTCCCTTTTCCTTATTGCCTTTCCACATCTATATGTTGTTTACCTTTCTACAATTGGCACAGACTACTACGTTTCTTTTTCAGTTGGTCTTCAGATAAATATCGGGGGGGAAAAATTGTCAGTTATGGTGGTCATCCCACTAAGTCAGACTGTGATATGAGCTAAAAATGTGTTCTGTACTTTGATACACTTAAATAAGTTGTGATCTAAGGGGCAAAGGGAAATAACCACAAAATAAATCAATCTCCAGCGATTCAGTGATTGATTCGACTACCGGGTCCAAACTAGATCAACTATTCCCGAGTGGGACGGTCATAAGTGTTGAAGCCTGAGCTGAGTCACGTCTCAAAGTGTCCTTAGAAAAAGTGGGCCAAAGTTAGAGCTGTGCATGGATGAAATAATTTGACAATACATTCAATCATTGGTGGAATCAATTCAATCATTCCAGCACAACGGCCCCCAAACATTTACTTCCTGCGTAAAAAAGATACCAAAAGTTTTGGTATCAGTGGAATCCCCCTAACGCCTAACCAGTGGAATCACCCAAATACTAACCAGTGGAATCCCCCTAATGCCTAACCAGTGGAATCACCCAAATACTAACCAGTGGAATCACCCAAATACTAACCAGTGGAATCACCCAAATACTAACCAGTGGAATCACCCAAATACTAACCAGTGGAATCCCCCTAACGCCTAAGCAGTGGAATCACCCAAATACTAACCAGTGGAATCACTCTAATACTAACCAGTGGAATCACCCAAATACTAACCAGTGGAATCCCCCTAACGCCTAAGCAGTGGAATCACCCAAATACTAACCAGTGGAATCACTCTAATACTAACCAGTGGAATCCCCCTAACGCCTAACCAGTGGAATCCCCCTAACGCCTAACCAGTGGAATCACTCTAATACTAACCAGTGGGATCACTTAACCAGATGCCTATTCTGGACCCCCCCCGAAGAAAAACAACAACCAACATTTACATGCATGTAGATTAGCGCTAGAACCTGGACTTAAGGTTGAAATGTTTATTTTTTTGTACGTTTGCTGCAATTGTGGAGTTCCAGCTTTGTGTGTTTGTACGCGTGCCTGAGCCTCCGCGTGTGCGCGTGGGTGTGTGCACGCGTCACGTTTACACGGTTCTCAAAAGGCCTTTTGATTGGGGAGACCACCCCAGTGGGCAGTGAGTTCTGACAGCTCACAGTGGACCATCTCTGCCTTGTGTCTGACTGAGGGTTGCCATGGGGATCCACGATGAAGAGGAGGAGGAGGAGCAGGGGGTTTTGGGAGGGGGGGGACTAAGTTCTTGTAGCCAGAATACCATTGGGTTGTGGGTGCGTGGGTGAGTGATCAGTATGCAGTCACTGTGTGAACGCATGCCGACAGATCAGTCCATCGCTCTCTCTCCCTGTCTCTGTCTCTGTCTCCCTCTGACTCAGCTCAGGCTTCAACTCTTGTGCTATGTCTCTCTGTGTCTCTCCGATCATCCATCTCCTCAGGGATCCTCTATTTTTCTGTCTCTCTGTATGGCTCTCTCTCTGTCTCTATTGCTGTCACTCACTGTATCTCTCTCTGTCTCTTTCTCTCCTTTGTCTGTCTCTCAGTCTCGTCATCTCTCGCCCGGTCTTTGTCTCTCTCCCTGTTTCTTTTGAAAGAAAGGCTTATTGTTTTGGTTGTTTTGTTTTGTTTCCATTATATAAAACCCTGAGGAAGGTTTAATTCGGTACAGTTGATTGACTTGGTGACGCCCCACGTATTCCATCAAAAACCCCAAAAAATAACCAAAGTCTGCCATAGAAAGCCCTTGACAGCTCCATGGCAACTAATCTGACACACAATGACGACAGACCGGTCTAAAACGTCTATTAAAAACGGCCGTAAGCCATGTTACGGTCACAGCGAGTGCGTTTCCTCTCCCCCACTCGGAGGGTTAAACCCATTCTCTACGGTGTGTTTGCGGCCCTCCACTCCACTCTGCGAGGTCGTGAACTAGCGGAGGACCCGCCCTTGGGATCGCATATGCGTGTTGTCGGGCATACATCCTCGTCCCTTATCGACTGCCCCCTGCTGTGCTTCCTCCAAACAAGCTGGCAGCCTCACACAGGGCTGTCGTTTTTATTCTGAAGTGCAGCCAAGAGAGAGCCTGTGTCTTATCTCTGTGCCGAAGCCTCATCCCTCCCCGCCTTCATCCTCTCTCCCCCTCCATCTCTGCACCCATCCTCCTCTCCAGCCTTCCTCCTCTCCACCCTTCCTCCTCCCCTCCAGCCCTCCGGCCATTCTGCTAATTTCACCGCTCTCTGCTCTCTCTTCTCTTTCTCTCTCTCTCTGTCACGCTCTCTGTCTCTGTGCCCTCTCTGTCTCTGTCTCTCCTTCTGTCTCTGTCTCTCCCTCTGTCTCTGTCTCTCGCTCTCTTGTTTCTTCGCACCCCCTGGTCTCTCAATTCCTTCCCTCTCCAGAGCGCGAGTCTTATTCTGACAATTTGACGCGAGAAATTAAGTGCTTATTAAAGTATTCCTAACGTTCCAAAATAGGTACTTCTGCTCTAAAGGGTGGAAATAAAAGATACAATCATGAAGTTCTACGAGTATAACTCTCTCTCTCTCGCTCTCTCTCTCTCAGGTGGGCTTCTTGAAGGCCCAGCACAGGTATGAGATCGTCTTCACCCTGCCGCCGCTGGGCCAGGCCATGTGTCCGGCGCCCGTTCCCAGCCCCCACCTGCGGAACAGCGACCTCACCCTCCTCCCAGACGGTGAGAGACTCAACGTGTCCTGCCTGGGGCAGGACAACGCTGGTTAAGATCCTGGCCAATACAACCTGAGTGGGTTCATCGTGGATTTGGAGGTTTTTTGGGTTTTTCGCTTGTTCATTGTTATCTCTGAGCAGCTGTTGTGTGTGTGTGTGTGTGCTTGTGTGTGTGTGTGTTTGTGTGTGTCCCCCCACTGGCTCCCTTCCCTCTTTTGTGTGGGATTCGTCCTGTTTTGCTTCAACCCCAGGTTCATGGTTTCTGTTATTGTTCGGCTAAGCCCCTCTCGCGGTGTATTAGGCAGTCGGTGAAGCCGTTTACATCCACTCTACTCCAAAAAACAATATTACCAAAGGTTGGACCAGCCCAAAATACAGCTCTGGGGGAGCGGCGAAACAGTCCTTTGGAGCAGAGTGGATGTTGATGGCTCACCAACAGCCCGCTTTCGGGAGCGTGCATACACCGTGAGAGGGGGGGTGGAGTTGAAGGAAAATCATGGTTAATTTACATGCAGACACATACAGGGTCAGGATTAACCTCGGGTCTGAGCACACCGGAGGAGACCTTTGGAAGGAGAGTGGGGGATATGGAGGAGGACCAACTGGCAGCAGAGAAGAACTGGAGGCAGTCTCTGAGTCCCCACCCCCCCCTCTCCCCCCACCTCTTCTGTCGGTCCAATCTGTCTTACTGGTTGTCCGCAACTTCCGGTCTGGAATTAATTATGTGATGTCTTGTCTTATCTTGTCCGTCCGGCTGTCTCTCTCTGTTTGTATTCTTCATGATTGCTTTTGTCTTATCTTCTTATTCTTTCTTTCTGACTTGTTTGATCTCCCCTTCTCCTCCCATTTCTCTCTCTCTCTCTCTCTGTCTCTCTGTCTCTCTGTCTCTCTGCCTCTCTGCCTCTCTGCCTCTCTGCCTCTCTGCAGGCAGTCTGAGGGTGACCTGTGAGTACATGGCCCAGCAGGAGGGGGTGCTCTGTGAGGAGCTGCTGCTCCTGAGCGAGGCCAACGACCACGTGTCTGTCACGGTCAAAGTTCACGCCCGAGTCATGGGTAACCAGAATAATTAATATAAAATCAATCAAGATTTTCCTTTCATCGCTTTTTGCAGGCTCTATCCTTCTCCTAAAGCAAGGGAGAGGCTGTGTTGGGTTCACGACTTACCCTACCTCGTGAACACACCGCCAAGAGCAGAAGGCGTCGTTTCTAAAAGGTCTTTTGCCCCTGCTGCCATTAGGAGGTAGTACCGATGGGCCAAAACGTGCCGTCTGGAGTGCTGTCACTTTTGCCAAATGTTAATAGTGGTTGCCAAAGTATTTTATCCTGCTGGTTCTACTGATCCTCAGGGAGGCCCAGGACAGGTTGCCATGTTGGAGACAATCAACATCCATCCACCAAGTTAACAAGGGCGGACTTAAACCTAATCTTGACTTCTTAACATATTTGGTGAATGCATTTAGTTTAACTTGAATTGAGTTATACACGGTGTAATGAAAAATGACTGATAAGCAACATAGACAGGGAAGGATGTAATAAATGACACTTTATTAATTAAATGACTTATCTTGGTAGTGATCAGATGAATACACGTCCCTTTAGTGAACTGAATGGCACTAAGTGTTTGTCCCTTGGCCATGATGACTTAGAAAGGGCTTGTATGTTACTCAGGACTTCATTTGTTCCCTTTGGTCCTGTAATCTATCAACCATGGCTGCATTCCCCCTGGTTCTGAACACGGCTTTGGTAAACTTCACATATATTCAGTCTCAGTCTATATAGTCTCTTGCCGGTGCAGAAGTTACCATCAACATGACCGGCTGCAATGCAATAACCCATCCAGGGGGTCACGGGACATTCTGATGTGATTGGTCTCTCAAGAGTCATTTCTCTGTCTCTCTGTCTGTCTGTCTGGCTGTCTCTCTCCTTCTATCTCTCTCTGTCGGTCTCTTTGTCGGTCTGTGTGTCTCTGTCTCTCTCTCTCTGTCTATAGATCGCCATCACGGTACGCCCATGTTACTGGAGGGAGTGCGCTGTATCGGAGTGGAGCTGGAGTACGACTCGGAACAAAGCGACTGGCAAGGATTTGACTAGAGGACACGCACGCGCGCGCGCGCACGCACGCACACGCACACGCGCGCATACCATTCTCGTAATTGATGTTGCCAGGAGCTAGCGTCCGTGGCATCGGGGGACCCTCAAGGGAACGTACAGCCAGCCCTGGCATTCAGAGAACATCCTACACGAATAATCAACCAACCCCACTGAATGCATCGGCTTCCTCCTCATCTTCATCATCGTCGTCGTCGTCATCCTCAGCAGACTAGACGCAGCGTCCAAATCATTCTCTTGAAACTTCTTTCTTTTTATTGTGTGTCTATTGTTTGTCTTTTTTTGTGTCATGCCCACTAGAGGGAGCTAAAGCTCACTGAATCGTTCTGGCCTCTAACTCAAATTACAGGGGTGTCTTCTCTTAAGGGTGACATATTATGCCACCAGGTGTGTAACTGCTAATCACACTCACACCTGGTGGTACAAAATGTCACCTATAATGAAATGGTCTTTAGATTTAAGTTTATGTTGCTACAAAGGCTTCTCTCATTGTTCACGTGAACGTCACTGTTGGCCCTCAGACCCTCAGACCTACGTTTCCCTTGGCCACTCTCCAGGCGATCACATTTGTAAGCTTTGCTATGTTACGCTTTTCAACAAGTGCCTTTTTTTTTATCACAATCACTATTTCAACTCAATCGCTGTTATCAACACATGTTGATCTTTGCTTGTGCCGATTACCTGCCTGGTAAGGACAGGCGATGTTTCGGGGGTTTGTTCACAGATTTTCATTTCTCCGCCTCATCATTCCTGCATCCTCTTTTTCCCACAACACACAAACTTACCAGTTTTACTCTATGAGGACCTATCACAAAGGTTGCATAGTTGTAGACAGAATGCCAGGCATGTATGTGACTAACTTTGAAGTTCAGTTAAGATCTTGTGTCAATGGAGTCATAAGCTATGATTGCTTTTTTTCTGTGTCGTCACAAGTACGCCAGGTGTTCCCACAGACTCTTTGGAGAGTTTGGACCGTGGTGCTTTTGCATATCATGAAATGCTTCTTTATGTTTTGCTCTCCTATGTATATTTGATTTTGAAGCGTCAGTGCGAGCCGGATTTAGATTATTTTTAAACGTTTCTAGAGAATTCTTTATTGGTCAAAGTCTGCTTGGGTTCAACCCGCATATCACAGTTGTCAACTGAAAGAATCTATTGTTTTGGGCACATGAACATGAGACCAAAACAACATGAGAAGTGATGACATAATACACT
>OLKM01002587.1:30000-45852 GCA_900291075.1 Melanogrammus aeglefinus
TTATATAATCCTGATGAAAAATGCTTTTCGCTGCGCCTCCAAAGGCAATTTAATCGGTGTGCCATTCATGGAAAGGGGAAAACTCCACTATGTTTGTTGTCGTTACATGCCACCAAAATTATCTCACAGTCCCCCAACAAAACGCAAACAATATCAACAGCGAAATCAGGCTGAATTCGCTCGTGTGGATACAAGGCAATTCCGTGGAGTAAGGTCACGTTTGAAGGCTTTTGATCTTTATTTTTACTGTGTTTAAATGGCCACACTAATGTAGCCTATGCATGAAAACCAATGGAAGACAATATTGATCTTAAAATAACAAAACACAAGATAGAAAAGAATTGTATAAAAATAATGATCATTTGAATAAACAAATAAAAAAATAATAATGGATACATTAAATCTGTGATTTTCCCAAATCTGTTTATTTTCATTCTGGACTCTGGATGATTAGATCTACGTTTGTAAAAACGCAAGCTGCCATTTGAATCATTGCCACACCCATGCTTTAAAACACAAGAGTCCGATGATGGAACAATCATCTCATATCTCCATGACTTATTCAGGCTGCTGTGCCACTCATCTCCCGGTCCAAACCTGCCCCGGCGCCGCGCGGCCAATCACCAACGGGCACTGCCTAGACAGGAAGTGACGCGAAAGGTTACAACCCTTTTGCAAAGTGAACACACTACACCGTCCCACTCGGAATAATACGCCCGCACATCCATGGTCTGCAGCGGACCGGAGCGCCGCACACACTCCCCTCCAAAACAAACGCGTCAGAGTAACCAGCGAGAGAACCGTGTGAGAACGTGGTGATTATACGACTGACGAGTCATGACAGGACCATCTTCTGCACGAGACGTGACCGTTTAGCCCCACCTGACTGGTCTCCTACTTTACCGGGGGGGGGGGGGGAGGTGTTTGAACACCCACACACACACACCTACACACATACACACACCGCTCCTGCAGCCTGCTCGCCACACACCAACCCGGGGGAGCAATCGAGACCACATCTGAGCAGCAGAACAATGCAAGGATCCGATCCGAGGATCCCCAACCGAGATCCGACTTGAGGGGTGGGAGGGGGGAAGTCATCGGGGGATGCCTGCCTGCAGTTTGGCTCAGAGAAAGTTTTTTCTTGGTGAGGTTGCTGTCCAATTTTTTTGTACCCCCTTTTTGTGGGTTATTTGATGTTTGTTGTCAGTGACCTGTGACCGATTCTTGGTCCGATCTACGTGCTAGTGTGTGAACTCTGTTTGTAGCACCGCCCCGTCTCCTCCTCTTGCACACAGTCCCCGTGCTACCCCCCTATCTTGTGGTATATACACCATGCATTCCTCCTGGCTCAGCTCCTTGATCCAATAAACCCGAGGAGGGTCGACTACTACGGACTCGTCATCACCTCAGCCACCCACCCCTCCCACTCTCCTACGAAACACCTCTCACCCCACCTCATCTGCCAACCTGTCTTGGGTTGGGAGGGGGGGGGCAGGCGTTTTGGGACCGCAGCATCATGCAAGACACACAGTGGCCCCTGTAGTAAGTTGGACCTGGCGGGGGAATTGTTGTTGTAAGGCCTAGACGCGAAACACCCCCATTACAACAACAACAACAACACAACAACAACAAACCTACAAAAAAAGCACAACCGCGCCCCCCCCCCCCCCCCCCCCCAGAAGACTTCTCTCGCTCACAGTTTGGGAGAAGAAGAAGGAGACCAGCCCACCGCTCGCTCCGATGTTCGACCAGGCAACGAGGATGGGGGACGCCATGGCCGAGGAGAGGGGGCACCACTGCGGCTCCAACTCGTCGCTCGCGGAACGCATGATGGATTCCAAGTGCCGCGCAGAGATCGGGAGCAAGTCTCCAGCGCACAGCAGCAGCACCACCACGGACACCCCGGGCACGTCCTCCTCCACGCCCACGTCCTCCAGCGAGGACGGCCACGACAAACTTTTAGGGGTGGACCCCGATTACTGTCGCCGGATTCTCGTAAGGGGTGAGTGGTAGTTGGGTTGCGAGTGTTTAAGGGATGGTGGGGAACTGCGGATGTAAATACCGGGATAGCGCGAGGGGAAGTCGGGCAATAGTGGATGATGGTTGAGCCACAAAATGTGTCGTCGAGGCTTTCGGATCGGCTGTGAAATACCACTGTTGAGCAACGTAGTGGTTGGTTGTTGTGGTCTGTAGGCTTCTGCTTCTTTTTTTTGTCGTTTTACTTTTTACTACGCCATAGTAATAATTTGAAACAGAACATTTAAGCCTACACAATAATAATAATAATAATAATAGCCTACCTAATAATAATGAGTAGTAGCCTAGGTCTATGTTTGCATGTTATTACTTTATTATAACACGAACATATGAATTTAAAAATATAAATAAATGCAAAGACGTTATTCAGTATTTTCTCTTAACAATTGACAAGCTTGTCAATTGTTTGAGATAGTCCATATTCAAATGTGAATCAATAAAATATGATATAGAGCCTACCCTCATAAATATCGGCCTCGGCTTAGAAATAGATCCACTACAGACATTTCTTCGAATTAAAAATAAATGTAAATAAGGCGTACCACTCAGAGCTTAAACAAGATTATTTTTTAATTAAAATACTTCGCCGCTATTATAATAATTGCTGTTATTTATCTCGCTGAGTAGGCCTGCAGGCCAAGAGTGACGAAAATAGCTCCGATTTAAACCATGTTCTATTTTTCAATAGGGAAGGAGTAAATAATTCACCCATCAGTGTATACAAATATCCTGCCATGAAATGATATTTTATTCGCTTTTAGGATAGACCTGTGGCAATTGTAGTAATCTGTAGATCTTTATTTGGTAGCCTGCCCTATGCTTAAAAATCGATCTTAAAGGGAGTCATCATTGCTTATAATTATCTATATATATTTATTAAACAGGTGGCTTCCAGTTGAAATGTGGAACTAACACGACATTTATATATATATTCATTAAAATAGCTGTGTGGCCCGAAGACTGCTGTCAAATTTGTTGTCTCGTCGAAAAACCCACAGGCTTGCGTGTGGATGGGCGACATGTTTGTTAGGGAACAGTCAACCTATTTGTTAGCAATAAATGGTATGACCTATGCGGAGCATTATAATTACTGACAAACGTTGTCCCAAATGGTAATTGTCTTCTATTGAGCAATAATTTGTAGCCCAGGCTTGGTCGTACAGTTGGAAAATGATGGAGGAATATAAACAATTTACGCCGCAATTTTTTTCGCAGAATGACATGTATCTATCTATAGGCCTTAAGCCATCGGCCTGTTGTGGTTTTGTGTAAATCCACGCGTGCACGAGAAAAAAAGAGAAAGCGTGGACGTGATAATAATAGTCGCTGGCTTTTCTAGTTGCCTGCGCCGCAGCGCACAGCCTCACGTCACTGTTTGTTTTTCATCCCGACGACTGGATGCACTCTGCGTTGCGTGGAGGGGTCAGCGAAGGGTCACCGCGTCTGCGAACAGCCGATGTTCTGCTTTAATTGCTGAGGTTTCCTACTGGTTGGATCCGTATTTAGGCCGCTGCCCCAGGGATCTTTAATCATAAATATATATATATATATATATATAGCCTATAGGATGTATATATATATATATATATATATATATATTATATATATATATATATATATATATATATATATATATATATATATATATATATACACACACCACACACACATAGGATAGCCTATATAAATATATATAGCCTATAGGATGTATATATATATATATATATATATATATATATATATATATATATATAATATATATATATATATATATATATTAATATATATATTCACACACACACACACACACCACATCACACACACACACACACACACACACACACACACACACACACACACACACACACACACACACACACACACACACACACACACACACACACATCCATAAGACAAATAGAAACATGCAACAAATCTGAACCACTGTTTCTTTAGTCCCATTTGTCAATTGATCATGCATCGGACTAGGGCTTCTTATTAAGTGCTTTTAAAAATTATTATCGGAATTTACGGCCCGGTTTATATTTACCAAATTTAATAATCATTGTTTTTACTCGTATTTGTTGTAAATTGTACGTATAACATTTAACACATTATTATGCTTACTTTAGGCCTTAAATAGCCTTGTTTTAAACATTGAGGCTGGTTGTAGGCCTATTTATGTAGGCCTATATTTGCAGATAATGGCCTACGTTTATTAACTTTACAAGGGGCTCAGTGATTGTTGTTAACAACATGTTTGATAAGCCTACACGTTGATACTTCCTCTAGATAGATAAATCAATTCCAGAAGCTTGGGTTGTCGAAGGAAATATCCTTAAATGTTCATTCAAACAAATCCCAATAGACCTACATTGGGCTATACTTGTTTTAAAGACTTTTAATACAATCAAATCCAACACACATAAAAAAATACAACACTTTACAATGTACAATACACAATACGAACAATAAACGCATGCTATCACCGCCTTCAGGCTTCATTATTCACTATTCTGACGTGCATGAGTGCAGTTAGCAAAATTCAGATCAGTGACCTACATCATAGAGGGCCGGGGTCCGAGACGTTTTAGCTTCGACGCTACTCATCATTTATAGGCTACACATCAGTCACCGAGGCTCGGACGATACATATTTTTTTTAACTTTTGGCTAGCAGGCTGTCTGGTGGCCTGTAGGAAGTTAAATTAGAAAATATTATTAGCAAATTTGAAATTATTGAATGAAATGCGCCTGCCTCTTTAGTAGGATGTAACGGTGTAATATTTTAAAAAGCCCATCCATAATATTGGTGAATGCAGCTGTGGAATCTGGTGTCACGTGAGAAAGTAGCTCCCAGCGCGGACGAAGCTTTAAAGATGCCCTACAGCTTCTCCACCGGTTCCCTGTTACCCGTGCCTAGAGGCCTGAGATCACCTATTGCCGGTTACTGTTAAACACACGGAAAAACACACCAGAGGCCACATCACTCAACGAAACAACAGAAATATACAACAGAATACAATGGTTAGCTTCATGTAAAGTTATTTTTTTATAACTATATTCGAATGATGTAGGCCTATAATTATCACGAGTTCGTTGCACACTGCCCCATCGTTCAAACTCGAAGTGAACCTATTTGTTGTGTTTGTGTCGTTGTGAACAGATGCTAAAGGCACCATCCGGGAGATCGTTCTGCCCAAGGGGCTCGACCTGGACCGGCCGAAGCGCACGCGGACCTCCTTCACGGCGGAGCAGCTGTACCGGCTCGAGCTCGAGTTCCAGCGGTGTCAGTACGTGGTGGGACGCGAAAGAACCGAGCTCGCGAGGCAGCTGAATCTGTCTGAAACCCAGGTAGGCCTAATACGAGAATGCTTACTTCCTTTTAAAACCTTTTTTCTACGATATATAATGTGTCTTCAACTATTATTGGGGTTCTTTCTTGGTTGTTTTATGGTATGCAATTATTTATAAATCCGTACTTTTAAACAGCCAATAAACAGCATGCTCGTTCACAAGACAAGGCCCTATCGAGGCCTCACTGTTGTGTCCATTTGCCCGTTTTCTGCCTTTTGTTTGCCTCTCTATTATACATGAACACGTTTGGATCGAGGGGATGTTTTTTTAATGTATTTTTCACAATCACAAATCGACTGTCTGTGAGCCGATTGCTTCACTGATCTAGAAGGAGAACGGAAACCCTTTTTGCACGTCATTTTGGAACAGTGCGCGGACGAAACGTGCAACACGGGAAGACAAACCGTTACTGAATTATACACAACGCTCAGAGGTCTGGACAGTACCACTGCCTTTTATAGGGGCGCTCGGGTTGCTTCAACTCGGGATTGAGGATGTATTGAAAGGAAATATTTCGGGGGAAATAAAGTAGGGCCAATAGGCCTACTGTCCATTCAAGTAGCCAAACGAAATAAGTTAACCCTTTACTTCACCTAAAATACATATCAATAGCAGATGCAGGCCTTTACTTTTAAACACTATAGCAATGGTGATAGTCATGTGCCACACCTATGTTTTTGAAATGACTAAATACCGCCCTGTATCTTTCTTCCTATAGTATTCGGTCTTCGAGAATCATTACAGCTAAATCCATATAGGCCTATTCATATCCCTCCGCGTCGCTGCTTTGCTGACCTCTGATCTGGAGGCCATACAGAGCTGTATAAAGAAATGAGATGTTAGGATATAACATGCTTTCCACGAAATCTGCTTATGTTGACATTTCAGCCGTTCCAGCAGTCTCCGACTTGGGCGCTTGAGTAGTCATGCAATGACGTTCATAGGCTAGCCCTTTAAGCACAATGTTTATTTGATGGATTATAAATTATTATTATTAATATCATTATTAGTATTCCTAATATTAGGAATATTGGTAAGAGAGTAGGTTAGTATTAGTATTGGTCGTAGTAGGCCTAGTAGGAGTAGGCCTGGTAGTAGTAGTAGTAGTAGTAGTAGTAGTAGTAGTAGGCCTAGTAGTAATAGGCCAATAGTAGACCTATAATTATTGTTGTTTTAATTATGTTGGTTTTAAGGTTTATAATAATGATCAATACCTACTTCTACAATAATAATAATAATGTTAATAATAATAATACCAACACATCATTTACATAATGAACTTTTACACCGAGCTGCGTGTAACGCCTGCGTTTGCGTCGAGTGATCAATGTTATTATTATTATTATTATTATTATTATTATTATTAGTAGTAGTAGTAGTAGTAGTAGTAGTAGTAGTAGTAGTAGTAGTAGTAGTATTATCATGGTGACAATAGTAGGCTTGGGGTTATAACATAAATAAAAGTTCAACAGCGAAAGCCCTTCCCTTGAGAAATAAAGATGACCAGAGTTAGGCCTATTTGAATGAGCACGGTAATGGCATCCGTTCGTTTATCACAGACATTCTAGTCTTGCATTGGCAAATTGATCTTCATAAAAGACACGTCTGGTAGAGGATCACCGAGCAAAACAAATTTCGATTCGAGAAATCAAGATTTGATCAAATGAATAACAATGTGTAGACTAAAAGAGGAAAACTGTGTACGACCCAGGAGGATTCACGCAGATTTAGGACGACAGAACCCCTGCCCACCCTAGATCCACTGTGTACAAGTCGGTTGATTTGACCCCAGGTGTGCGAGGGAGGGAAGGGAGGTTTCTGCTTGTGCTTCTAATGCACGACATAAAGCGAGGGCGTGATAATAGCTTCATTAAATGGAGCCATACATTAGAATTAAGCCTGCATTCAAAATATACCTGCACATTTTTTTTGCACGATGCAGCGTATGGTGGCTTTAGGCTAGCCAATTCGCCAGTCGTGCCGAATAAGTTGTAAAAACACATTTGACCACTTGTAACCTTGTTCAGATGCTTTTAGGGGTGCATTAGACAGTTAGCTTTCTGCCCCGTTTTCGGGTGCTCGAAATTCAGATCAAAGCTATAAAAAGGCATTCACCTTACTATAGGCACGTTTTCTATTCGATGTTCTATGTGGGCCACCTATTCTACAACGTAAGCCTGCTAGTATTAATATTAATGTATTATTATATGTTGCATTTGTAAAAAATATATATAAATTACACCAGTGATGTTATTTATAGGACCCTGGCACATTAGGATGTTGTTGGCTAGAGCCCAAAACACTATTGGTGCACGTGCTACAGATAGCCATGTAAATTAAGTAATTAGATTTGGGAATTAAAACAGTGCAACTTTTTACGCGAGCGACTTTTTGCAACTTTTCGTAACGCTGCCCATGACACACAGGGGAACTCAGATAAGTGCCGTCAGCCAGGACTTTTAAGAAGGATCCCGCACACACACACGTACACTAACGCTAGTTATTTACTTTCTTTATTCGTTTAACATTTTTTTATTAGTTATAAATAATCATATATTATTAAGATTTTAAATATTGCTTTGTATGGTTTAAACTTTAAACGATCTACGACCACCATGGCCCCTCGAGTCAAAACGGAGGCGTGTGTTTTGGAAACAAAAAAAAAAGACTTAAGGTGCGAAAAGCTGAACCCAAATGTGTCCGAAGGGTTCACCATTAGGCCGTCATCCCGGTAGGGGCTCTTTCGCCCCCCTCCCTCTAAGATGCACGCGATCCATTGCGCACACAGGAGATAAGGCTGACACGTTTATTGGATTTAAAACGTTTCGTTATATTAACTTTGTGACTATGGCTAAGGCTTTCATGCAAAGACCTTAATTGCTTTTGCAATTGTATCCATTCCAAAAAGTTATAGGACTATTTATACATGTGAACACAACTCTGCCTTAATAGCAATAAAGTAACTAACTCTAAAATTCCTGCATTCATTGTTGTGCCAAAGCCTTTATTTTTTAAATTGAATACTCAATTCATTTAGAATTTCACTCAAAAATACCGGAAACCTTTTGGTGTGTCCGCACATCCTGATTGGACGTGGTCTTTACTCGGCACAAGGGTGTAAATGTTGATCAGAAGGGGCTGATGATGAAGATGGAGAAGCAGGTAGCTCTGTAAGAGGCCAACACATCAGGGATCCATTTTAAAAAACAGTTGCATTTAAATATGCAGTGTTTTTTAAGATGTTTATTACACACACACACACACACACACACACACACACACACACACACACACACACACACACACACACACACACACACACACACACACACACACACACACACACACACACACACACACACACACACACACACACACACACACACGTACCCTTACACACAAACACTGTCCCATTCTACAAAACCACTAAACAATTATTTTTTTATAACAGCAAAAAATACATTACTTTACAAGTTTAATGGGAAATGTATTTTTCGTTTCAGTACAGCTGCAGCATTCTCCAAAATCTCTTTGAGGACTCAAGCCAGGTGGATAAACCGTAAATCATTTGCACGCAAAACCGGCAATAACATGCCCTCTAATCGTTCTTTGGCGTTCGTTATCGGTATGTTCCCCGATTACCTTGTACGTTTACTGTCAACCAACAACAAGCAGAGTTTTTTCATAAGACAATGAACACATAGCCAAACGGGAGCCAGAACAGTGAGCCTGTTGGTCCCTGTGAGACGGATGAGGTCACTGTCTCGGAGTAATTCCACTGGCTCACCCTCCTAATCATCCGATGCCCAGCCAGGAGCGGTGCGCTACGCTGATGAGCAAGGGCCTCTGTTGGGATACTCTGACAACCCATAATGCCCTTCCCTGCTGTCTCAATGAACCAGGGCTCGTGCCACTGTTGTGAAAGCAAACTCATCATGAATATTATCGACCAGTCGAGGTAGAGGGGGGCCTTCTGTAAGGGTACAGGGTCCGAGATGGTAGCAGCACCCCATCTTGAGGAATGTTAACACAGCATAATGTATTTTTTCAAGAAGAACAGCGTTTGTTATGCAAAGTAGCCCAAGAGCCGACATCATGTCCGCAGGACGAATCAAAACCACAGAGACAAGCGCTGTCTTCGACAATTTACTTCTTCTGATTGGCTGGCATGCTGTGAACCGACGAGCTAGCGTTTGATTACATTACGTTATTTTCAATTCAAACACAAACACTCCCAGAGTTCCCGCTAGTGTGACGGTATCCAAGTGAACCGCTGGTCCGTCGCCCGGCCTCGCCCGTCTCAAGGTGGAAGGCTCAACAAGTGCCCTTCGCCGTGCGACCAACAACAATGCGTGCGTCTGTTTCACTGTCGGTCCAAGACACACAGACAGACACAGTGGTCCTGTTAGCTGTGTCTGTGTAAGCGAGTATCTCTCCCTGCTGTGTGTATTGTTCTCCATGAGCGCCCAGACAGACGACGTCTGGCTGCTCTGTCTGGAGCACCACAGAGTACCAACCCGGGACGCTGGGCCCGTCCAGATGTGTTCGGAGACAGAGGCAGGCATACATAGTGGCGGTGGGGGGAGGGTGGGGGGTGGGGGGGGGGTCCAGACATACTCGGAAAGAAGCGTAGGAAGCAGACAGTCAGACGCCCCGGGAACCAGGGGGGGGCGCCGGACCCCCGGAACCAGCACTTTTCGTGCGGGTAGAGAGGATGTGTCTCGTTTGAGATGGTGGGCATGGAGGGTGGATGGCAGACTCTAGAGTGGTGGCCATTACAGTTCATTCTGTGTGTGTGTGTGTGTGTGCTTGTGTGCGTGTATGGTAATATGTGTAAGGTGCATGGTAATATATCCTATCAATTTTGCTATTATTATTATTTTATATGAAAGGAGAAATAGATAATATTTGTCTGGCTCAGGGGAACATTGCGAGGCGAAACCTGTCGGCGAGCCATGACTGAAAAGACGCAAACCACAGAGTCTTCCCTGACGGCTGCTTGCATTGCTCATGTCATCGCCATGGCAACACAGGTTGGGAGAGAGAGCGGGTACAGGGCTAGGCGGTGACCCACCACACAAATGTTTCAACCCTCCCATCGCCGTGTCCAAAACCTTTGTGTGCGTTTGTGTGTTTGTGTCTCTGTGTCTTGTGCGAGTGTGTACTTCTGTTTGCAAATGCGTTTTGGCCTCTAGTAGGATGAATGAAAGGATGGAAATGGAATGGATGACAGGACGAGAGGGTAGGGAGAGAGAGAGAGAGAGAGAGGGAGAGAGAGAGAGAGAGAGAGAGAGAGGGAGGAGAGAGAGAGAGAGAGAGAGAGAGGGAGAGAGAGAGAGAGAGAGAGGAGAGAGAGAGAGAGAGAGGGAGAGAGAGAGGGAGAGAGAGGGAGGAGAGAGGGAGAGAGAGAGAGAGAGAGAGGGGAGGAGAGAGAGAGAGAGAGAGAGAGAGAGAGAGGAGAGGGAGGGAGGGGAGAGAGAGAGAGAGAGAGAGAGAGAGAGAGAGAGAGAGAGAGAGAGAGAGAGAGAGAGATAGTGAGCGAGAGAGAGACATATAGTGAGAGAGAGAGAGAAAGGTGGGCCTCATATACATCCCAAGTGCTTTTGCGCTAAGGAGGGATTAGGCGGCCTATCTACCAGCAACTCCCTAAGACGGGGTTAACCCCTGGCTGAACCTGGCTGGACATGTGCTTCTGCTGCCGCAGCCCTTCGCCCGCGACCCGCCTCGATCGGGGGTTTCACTCCGGTCGGGCCATGGCCTGGCACTGGTCTGGGTGGGGTGAGGGCGGTGGGGGTATGAGGGTTGGGGGGCAGGAGGTCAGGGTGAATTGAGACGATGATGATGATGATGATGGCGGAGGATAAGGAGTAAGAGGCTGCTTATGATAATGAGGATGGTATGGAGGGGAATGCAGACACGGGACAGATTAGAGGAGGGCGTCCCGTCAGAAGATAGGGCGGGGTTTAAGAAGGGAACGATAAAGAGTGTGGGGGGGGGGGGGGATTCGTGTAGTTGTGTTGTTGATGATGATGATGGGATGCGGTTTATTAAAACCCTTGAATATTCAATCCTATGCGTGACATTCAAAGCCAGCCCCAAAGGAAGGTGTGAAGGATTATTTCTTCAGCGCTTTCCCTTGCCCTTGATTATTTAGAGTTCCCATTCCCCATGCCAGAGTCACCGTGGTCTCTTTACTGTCCTGCTTATACCTGCCAGGATTTATTAAGTTTTCCTTCGGATCATTTGTCGATGGTATCCCCTCGGGTATCGAATGGCTCTTTATTGTCGGGGAAAAAAACAACTGAGACTGTGGCACCTGCTATGGCTTGTGTGGGGTAATCCCTTTTGGTGGAGGTCTTCCCATGCTAGTCTTCACATACTAGTGAATAATTACGAGTAACTAGTCACTAGTATAGTAACTGACTCACTAGTACCTAGTGACTAGTTACTAGTTACTATTTGCTAGTTGGTGGAATGAAGTAGTTGCATTGGGATGTAACTTGTTACTAATTACTAGTAACTAGTTACTATTTACTAGTTTTAGTAACTAGCAGCTGGATAATGCCCGGTTGAGATTGAAAACCTCAGAGTGGCACATAGGGGAAACGGGGAAGGGAGAAGGGAAGCCATTGTGTTGGTGGGCCCGGTCACATGCTTCAGCTCAGGGGTGGGAGCGGGGTCAAGGTTGAGCACTAAGTTGCTCGATGGGTCATAGAAAGTGTTACCAGGTGTCCTGCTTAACAAGGGTTTAACACCGCTAGACCACTTCAACACACCCGCATTGCCATAAGGTTGCCCAGTTTATTACCCTTCGGAGGATACCATCGCCAAATGGTATTGGCGATGGTATCCTATCTGTCGGGTGTTGTGTTTAATTGTGCCATGGCCCTTATGTTATGTTTTTGTTAAAACGTTAAACAAACCAAAACCTGGGATGACACGAAAATCGAGGTGAGTTGGGAACACATCGACACCGGCAATTTTGTAGCTTAGCTGACTTAGCACACATACGGACCCACGGCCGACCTGCGCCGCAGGGTCGTAACCCAGCTTAGCATCCCTTGTGAGGCTCTGTGTTCATAGGGCTGAGCCAAGGATGCATGTGGATGGAGCACACACGCCTACACCTGTCACTCCCTGGACGGGTAGTCGTCCGATTGGGACGCCTGTACCCCTTTAAAAAAATACCTAAAAGGGGTTTGGATAACCAAAGTAAACAAAAGAGCCATGTCCCAAAGGGATAGGGTTAGGGTTAGGTGCAGTAAAAACTCTACCTCAGCCTAAACCCATTTCCAAGCAGATCTTTGGTAGACATTTTCTAATAAAGCTGAGTCTAATGAAGACCCCCATCACACACATTCCGGAGGGCCCGACACCGCCTTTCAGAGACTGCGCCAAAGCGCCTCTTTTGCGACGTTCCCCAGTTCATGCGCCCTATTCAGGACTATTACTCCCGTAGCTAGTTCTGTCTTGCGACCCGACCCTAACATCTGCCCCCTGTCCACCCAATCCTCTTACAGCCGCTCGTCCTCACCCCGCTGGCCCCCTCAGGTCAAGTTGTTCTGTACCATCAGCCCAACATGGCCCTGGCCTGGCCCTCACTGGCCTGGCCCTGCCCTGAGAGAGAGAGAGAGAGAGAGAGAGAGAGAGAGAGAGAGAGAGAGAGAGAGAGAGAGAGAGAGAGAGAGAGAGAGAGAGAGAGGAGAGAGGAGAGAGAGAGAGAGAGAGAGACAGAGAGAGAGAGAGAGAGAGAGAGAGAGAGAGAGAGAGAGAGAGAGAGAGAGAGAGAGAGAGAGAGAGGTGGGCCTCATATACATCCCAAGTGCTTTTGCGCTAAGGAGGGAGAGAGGATTCAGCAAGTGCAAATGCAGGTCACCGCAGATCCAGAGCTGCGTTGGGTAATCTCTGCCCCAGCCCTGACCCCCCAGGATCCCATTAAAAAGGATTTACATCCAATAGTGTATATGTAAGGGAGATTTGTTTTCCTCTCTTCGCATCATCCAACCCCTCCCAACCCCCTCATCTGTTTCACCTGCTACTCAAATCCCCGCCGCGCCACAAGCACGCCCCCCCCACTCCTATCCATGCATGGGTAGAGAAGAATGACGTGGCGGGAGCTTCCCTCGCTGCGCGTGGACACCGCATGCGCCGCCGTAATAGCAGTACACAAATGCTGAATAAAAAATCTTTATAGGATACGGGACTCGACTGTGTTGCTGCACACGCACGACACTCCATAAATAGACATTCAATCGTTCAATTCAAATCTTGGACACGGCACCACCTGACCCTGAATTGTGTTAAGACCAGCTGCTGCTGGCCTTCCATGACTGACTGCGGGTGTTGTTTGTGTGAAGGGAATACGCAAACATCATTATGTGTAAATGCAATGTCAAGTGGCCCCAGAACCTTGGGTGGCGCCTAGTAAATGGGATTCCCGTCGGTGGTAAGAACAAAGTAGAGCACTGTGGATGTAGATCGGAGGTTCTTCCAAGGCCACACGTGGAAGGCTGAGGTTTTTATCTCGGGGTTCACTTGGCATCCCTGTTTGATGAATGCGTAGAGATGTGAGTCTACAGTGATCACTGCCAGACTGGGCTTCACTTAGCCTCCACACGCTTGGACTCTGTGGCTTATTATCAAGGAAAGACAATATAGTTACCACACGGGTTGGAAAGACGTTGGCTGGAAAGACCTTTAGAACTCGTGTACAATGGCCGATCTGACTACCAGTACAGTCGAGACAATTTATGGTTCATCGCATTTACGGTGCACTTTACAAGCCAACCACAGCACTTTAAATTGTGAGTGTGTGTATTTAAGCGTTGGCGGGGATAAGACACCAAGTTCACTTGATTGTTAACCCCCACACTCGACTTGATAACAGAAGAAGAGGGGACCAAAGATCCGACATGAGACGGCGAGAACGCTAAAGGTAAACTCAGATATCACTGCCGGAGATGTCATCCCAAGTCTACAGCCTCCAGTTACTATTGAAGTGCTCTTGGGCCAGACGATGATTTGAACCCTTAGCTTTTGAAAAGCCTTTTATTTCAGACAGTGGTTGTGCAATTCATTAGGGCAGACCACCTCTCACGACCAGAAGCGATCGCCTTTAAGTACAAAAGTAAATGAATATGGTGGCCAAAATTCGGGGTATGCACATTTAACAGCCTGATTTAGTCTAAACTAATGGAGTGATTGGACTTTGACCGTTGAATCACCACCACCATCACGTGATTGATGTGTTAACTGTACATGGACAACATTTAAACAGGACCATTGAGTTTTACAATTCTGGCATGTATAATGTAGCCAACATTTTATAGTCACCGGATGCGGAAATCCAGGTATGTCGACCAGTCAGGATACCATCTGCTCTGGTTCCCCAAGGTGGGTGTGTCTTCATAAACACTGTGTCGTGATTGGTCGAAATACCTGGGATGTCTCCAGAGACTCGTCTGAGTGGAGGGAGCCCTCCACAACCTGTGAATCCTGACGAAGCTCCTTCAACTGAGTGGAGGTGACGTCGAAAGGCAGCATTCATGTAAACGCAGTGAATTTCTGAGAGTATAAATGGTTTATACTCTCAGAGAGAGTGCTGCAATAAGACGGAATGTGCGAGCGAGGAAGGGCAAAACACAGCGCCTACTGAGCTGTAGTCATGCCGTGGTCGGGTTTCTCAGCGGGCACGTTGGTGGGTTTGTTTGTGAATGCTGTGTACATGTGGGCGTCAACGTTTGTGCGCCGGACTGCAGTTGTTGGGCTGTGTTTCTCTTGCGTCCTTGTGTGTCCATAGGGCAGAGAAGCAGGTGGAGAGAGAGAGAGAGAGAGAGAGAGAGAGAGAGAGAGAGAGAGAGAGAGAGAGAGAGAGAGAGAGAGAAAGAGATTCGTAAGTGAGATGAGAGAGAGAGAGAGAGAGAGAGAGAGAGAGAGAGAGAGAGAGAGAGAGAGATTCGTAAGTCAGTCTTGGCCGTATGCATATTTGATGTGCCGCGGTTTGCTCTCAGCGCAGCGCTAGCTGTGAGAGCTGTCCTCTCCGCGATCCGACCCCACAGTGACCCCTTCTGCCTGCCGTCCAATCAGAAGGCATGCCCTGATGCAACACCGCTGCAACACACACGTAAACACACACACACACACACACACACACACACACACACACACACACACACACACACACACACACACACACACACACACACACACACACACACTCATACAGATACACAAACCCACACACACTCTGCCTCTCTCACACACACACATACATACGCACACTATACATTCAAATCAAATGGTGCTGTGTTTGCTCTGCACTCATCCATTTAACATGAGCGACAAGGACAAGCCGAGTTCAATGCGCATCTCCTGCTAATCCCCTGTGGGCGCCGTGATGGGCTTGCACGACGTTGCACTGCCATAGGTCGCTTTGGGAGAGAAGGGCGATGCACGT
>OLKM01002587.1:45862-62692 GCA_900291075.1 Melanogrammus aeglefinus
AGAGAGAGAGGAGGAGAGAGAGAGAGAGAGAGAGAGAGAGAGGAGAGAAGAGAGAGAGAGAGAGAGAGAGAGAGAGGGAAGAGAGAGAGAAGAGCGAGAGAGAGGAGAGATGAGCGAGAGAAGAGAGAGAGAGATTCGTAAGTCAGGTCTTGGCGTATGGCATATTTGAGTGCCGCGGTTTGCTCTCAAGCCGCAGCGCTAGCTGTGGAGAGCTGTTCTCTCCGCGCGGATCGACCCCACAGTGACCCCCTTCTGCCTGCCGTTCAATCAGAAGGGCATGCCCCTCGATTTTAAACACACACACACACACACACACACACACACACACACACACACACACACACACACACACACACACACACACACACACACACACACACACACACACACACACACACACACACACACACACACACACACACACACACACATACAGATACACAAACACACACACACTCTGCCTCCTCTCACACACACACACACACATACATACGCACACTATACATTCAAATCAAATGGTGCTGTGTTTGCTCTGCACTCATCCATTTAACATGAGCGACAAGGACAAGCCGAGTTCAATGCGCATCTCCTGCTAATCCCCTGTGGGCGCCGTGATGGGCTTGCACGACGTTGCACTGCCATAGGTCGCTTTGGGAGAGAAGGGCGATGCACGTGCCGACAATGCGCACATGGCATGATGACAATGATAACCCCAATGGATTCTTCCTTTGATTGAACCTCGCGGTTCAGGCCTCCGTGTTCCTTTGGGGTGAAGATTATACATTTTTAAGTTTTTTTTGGTTTTTTTTAATTCTGCGCTGATGTATTTACCCAAAGTTAATTTATTTTGTCTTGACATAATCCATGTTTTTTTTAAAAATGTATATTAAAGGAGCTGAATGGGATTTTTTTTATTATTTATAATTGTTTAATAGCTCTGTATTCTTACAGCCATCAATTATGTAGAGTGTTTGGTCAGTACCCGGAGTCCCTCCTCTCTGCAGTGAATAGTGCGAATGTTCTGGGGTCTCATCTATAAAACTGTGCGTGGGGTCGTTACTAAAAGTCTACGTACGCCCAAAAGCCATGTTTTGCTTGCGCCAAAAAATATTCCGATTTATAAAACCCTGCGTACGCACACCACTAAGCAATCTTTGCTTTATAAATCACAGAGTGCCTACAAGTGTGCGCAGCTGAATCAGCTTCCCGTTCCGCCCTGTACACGCCCCTTTTTAACCATAATTGGTCAACGCAAACCACCTCATGAATGCGATCTGCATATAAAACAGACTCAGATGGAAGTGTTATGTCTTGTCGGAAACAATGGCTGAAGGACTGAGAAAAGCAAAAAAGCGAAATTTCACCGAGGTTGAAGTGGAGACGCTTGTGGGTGAGGTGGAGGCCTGAAAAGTAGTTTTGTTTGGCCGTCACGGGATTGGGATCACTAACAACAAAAAGCAGAGTGAGCAACATGTTGCTGCAGCAGTGAACTCGGTCAGGGGCACGGAGCGCACAGTCCCAGAATTACAAAAGAAGTGGTCTGACATAAAGGTCCATATTTTTATGTAGGCCTACCAATAAATCGTTATGGTCCCTGAAGACCCTCTCCCTCCGAATCCTGCCCTTTGCATGGTCCTCCAGCAGTGCCATGGTGCAGCATTACGCACGGGGCTCACCGCTGTATTTATAGGGGTTACGGTAATAAAAATGACCGAGAACACCTTGGAAAATCAGTTTGTAATCACCCAAGTAAAATGTTCTTGAACAAAACCCCTTTTCAATGCCTGATTTGTCGTGATAAGCATCAAGAGGAACGGACAATAATATAACGATTGTGATGAGGAGTAGCCTATGTGGCTTGGTTTTCCACACTTGGGATTTAATAGACATTTGATTATGTGTTTACAGTGTCACATAAAAATATTATGTTATTGACACATGTTGGACAGATGCTTTATCGCGCCGTCAGTGGACAGACGGGATTTAATGTAGAGAATTTTAATTTCGATTCTAAGAAGATGTTTCTGGAGTTAGGCTATAACTGAGAAATAACGCAGTTTGCTTAAATTATTCTGATTACGTAGATTTAACGCATCATACGGGTTGAAATTAAACTTGTGAAGGGCGATGATAAAACATAATCGTTCTTCTCTTCTGTCTGACTTCAGTTCACCACCAGGGCTGCGCACATTCTCCCGTCAAGTTAGTTTTTTATAGATCACAAGTTTGGCGTGGAAAGTCACGAACGCCACTTTCAGCCCCGTTTTGTGCGTACGCAACGGAGACCCCTAGCCCGTTCCCACTTGATCCAATCAGGAGCGAGAATACCACAAATAGGTTGTCCTCTCTGTGCACAAATACAGGTGAAGCTTCTAATACTTACATAACCAAACACGCCAAGAGGACAAAAACGAAGAAAATAAATAAGAAATGATGACGTGGAGTCGGAGGGGGGGAGGGTGCCCACTGCGATAGACGCTTCCGGAAGGTACCAATAACGACAATCGCTTACCGGGCCCTTTAAGAAACGCCTTTGTGTGTTACGCGTTGGCCTTTCTCAGTGTCCCGCACACTGCGTCCCTGCTCTGATATCATTGTCCTCTCCCATGTGTGCACTTACAGCCCTGTGAGGGCCCTGATGTGTGAGAGATGTAAAGTGCACGGAGCCAACCGTGATCAAATCTGCTGAGAAGACCACGGAGCTGATCCAATGAGCTGTGTCTGGGGATAACCGCATCCCTCTCTCTCCCTGTCTCTGTCTCTGTCTCTTTCTCTGTCTCTGTCTCTGTCTCTGTCTCTGTCTCTGTCTCTGTCTCTGTCTCTGTCTCTGTCTCTCGCTCTCGCTCCGCTCTCTGTCTCTGTCTCTGTCTCTCTCTCGATTGTAATTCGAATATATGCCGTGTCTAGTATATATATATATATATATATATATATATATATATATATATATATATATAATGATATATATGTATATATATGTATAATATATATATGTATATATATATATATATATATATAATATAATATATATGTATATAATATATATATATATATATATATATGTATATATATATATATATATATATATATATATATATATATATATATATATATATATATTAACACATTATACATATGTTGTTTAATATCAGGATGCCAGAAAGCAATTAAGATGTTGTTTAAAATCAGGATGCCAGAAAGCAATTAAGTTTCTCAACAAAGTTCTGTGATCCAAGCGTTCACAATGTATATAACCGCAAACAAAAAAGAGGTATATTACATGTTGCATAAAAGCTGCTTATTTAGCTAAAATACCTAAGAAGCACCCAGAACAATAATCCAGGCGGCAACGTTTGTTAATGGATGCGTTGCGAGGAAGGCTGGCCCCTGACGGTCTAATCTCTCTGCTCTAATGAATGCAGGACAGCAGAGCCTGTTGTATGTGATATTAATGACAGAGGGTACATCTCTCATAGCACTCTTCCCAATGTGGTATTCCTACTAATTAGACGGTAGATGGTAGATTGGTATTGAGTCAAACCCTGAATCCCAACACAGTGATATTTGCTGTACAACCACAGGCAGGCATTTAGATCCGATGTTTGTGTTTACACTGATTTCTCTGTTTTTGCTCTCTCTCTTTCTCTCTCGCGCGCTCTCCCCCACTCTCTCTCTTCCCCTCTCCCCCTCCCCCCTCTCTCTCTCTCAGGTGAAGGTGTGGTTCCAGAACCGCCGCACCAAGCAGAAGAAGGACACCACCAAGGACTCGGACAAGCGGGGCTCCTCCACCTCCGAGTCCCTGGCCACGTGCAACATCCTCCGCCTGCTGGAGCAGGGCCGCCTGCTGTCGGGCCCCCACGCCCCCACCTCCAGCAACTCCATCCTGGGCCCCCTGCCGCCACACTCCACCGGCGGCTCCCTGCTGGGCGGGGGCATGACCACCACCACCTCGTCGGGCATGGGCGGAGGCGTGGCCCACCCCACCACCACCCTGTCGGGGGGCGGCGGCTTCGGGCTGTCGCTGGCCTCGCTGGGTGGCAACGGGGCCCCGCCCCGCCTGGGGGTCCCGCCCCCCCACCCGCTGTGCTTCTCCATGCCGCTGCTGGGGGGGCCGCACCACGAACTGACCTCCGCCTACGGGTGTGGCTCCTCAGCCTTTGAGCCCTACATGCGCCTGGACAGGAAAGAGGCCGACCTGGGCGGCAAAAAGACGGTGTCCTAAGTGAGAGCCCCCACCAACCCCATCACCAACACCACCCACACCACCGCCACCACCACCCCTTGTTTTGTTGATTTTGTAAGGAGTTTTTAGAAGATAGGGGGTGATGGGGGTAAGGATCTGCTTGTTTCACCCCCCCCCCCCCCCATATTACTAAAATAGTTTGGAGGCGTAACGAGGGAGAGAGAGGGGGAGAGAGAGAGGGTGGGCGGAGCTTGGGGAGTTCGACTGAACAGTGAGAAGAGAAGAATGAAAAAAAATGATAGAAAAGCGGAGAGAAGAAGCAGCACTGTTCTGTGTCATCTCACACTGGCTCAATCTCCCAACCGCTGTTTCAGTGATGCTGTGAGGACAGAATGTGTCTCGCGCACACACACACACACACACACACACACACACACACACACACACACACACACACACACACACACACACACACACACACACACACACACACACACACACACACACACACACACACACACACACACACACACACAGACATAGGCTACACAAACCTTGCTTGTGATTTTTTTAAATAACTATCTGTACTTATGTTTTTTGCGTGATTTTCGGAAGACTGGGATTTTTTGTATCACTTTTTTCGTGTCTGATGGTGTTTGTGAGTGTTGTATTATTTATCTATATAGAATTTTTGATTTTCCATTCAGGTCAAAAAAAAATGAAGGAAAAAAACCTCAAACCTGATTGTTCAGTTTAGACTGAGGCGATGTGTAGTTGTGTGATTTGGAGGACCTGGGATATCTTGACGAGCACGTTTTTACCCATTTTCAGATGTGATTCATCGCTAACCGGCCATTAAGACCTACAGTTCTTATGCCCCTCCCCCGGAGGAAATACAGCATTCTCACACCCGACTGGTTGGGGAAAAGTGGTTTTATTAGGAAAATACCTTGATTTGGTTATTGTTTGTGTATCGGAAAATCTGCCGATGGATCTCGATCAGGCATCCTGTTTTATAATACAAAAACGACTGTGAAAGAAAAGGTTTGTTTTGAGGCGGATGACTGGGTAGACAAATTCTTGCCAAAGTATTCCTGGGTTTTCCCGTTGTTCTTCGGCGGTGCTTTCCCTGTTCTCCCATTACCTCAGTAGGAAGGAGACATCTATGGACCCCTTTTATTTTATACTTCAATCATCAATCTCACCAGCCATACCGACACCTGCCTGCCATACAAAGCCCCACACCCGGCCCTCCGGACGTCTCCAGCGCACAAACAAAAACACAACCGTTTCGGGCGGTAAACTCCACAAAAGCGTGTTGTTTTTGTTGTGGGCGCTTAACGTTTCAAACGTTTATTTTTATTTGTTTCTGTCTTCCCCTGCGGGATCTATTTGTCTCCAGTTGCCCGGCAACGCCTGTAGGCTACCCACCAGCAGCATTGTAGTGCAGGCGGACACGTGTGGACGCATGGGGGGGGGGACATCTTCCCCTGGGCAGGCTGTGTCCTATCACACACATACATATATTGAGATTCCACCCGGTACCTTACAAATTCCCTTACCGTACAAGCACTAGCGAACCCCCCTACTGCGGACTCATCTAAATAATGTGTTGTAGTTGACGTGGACGTTGTGCGATCGTGTTTCGGGTTGGTTTTTCTTTCGTTTATTTCTTTGACGTTGTTTACATCTTAGGTTTCTCAAGGTATTTCTCAGCACACTTTGGGTGAATGGAAGCGTGCTGTTCGTCACGGATCACATCAAATTCACAATCTCATGGAGCCTGCGTATGTCTTTTGTACAGTAAACTATTATGCACATGGTTTGGTTGCAATAGGCAGGGGGTGTGTGGACGGTTGATACTTTGCCTCAAAATGATAAGCTTTTTTCTCTTTTTCTTTTTGAAGGGTGTTTGTATTTTCCTAAAAAAAAAAAAAAAGATTGTGTCGGGCACCTGCTTTATGTACATTGTTTTCTATTTAACACCGATGTTTGCTCCCCAAATATTAGTCCTATCTGAGTGTGACCATGCCCCTTTGTTACCCATTGATTGAAAGCACTTTATGTTGTCGCATCTCTAGACTTTACATTCCACCCTCTTCACCCTTCCCTATAACTTTATTTAATCCATCCCTTTGACACTAACATAAAATATCCCAGCCTTCAGCACTGAGAAAAATTCTAATTAAACCCCTACATTAGCTGCAACATATGCCTTCTTTGTGGTCACATTTCTCGCCCGCCCCCCCCCCCCCCCCCCCGCATTTTTATCACTTTTGAAGAATTTTTCTATTTAGATTTAAATTTCGAGATCAAATTTTGTGCCATTTTAATTTCCACTAGTCAGATTCCTTCACCTGCAAGGATTGCAAATTATTTCTCCTTTACATTTTCGCTTTAAGCTTTCAATAGGAATCAATTGAAATCGAAATTGGATTGACTCCAAACCCGTAGCTGGGCCATGTTCTGGTCTCCGCCCGCATAGTCTGGGAAGAAAGGCACCAAAATAGCGGAACATTTTATAAAAGGCCGGAAAAGTGACAAATACAAATACTTTTTGTATGCACTGCTTGTCCAATTCGAATCAGAACCAAACCTCCAACCCAGGTCCACATTGTTTTGGCCTCAATGTGTGTGGGGTCCAAAAGGGGCCCCTCTCCCAATCTTTTCCTAACATTTTTAACCTGTTGGGTGCTTCTGGTATTTACTTTTTTGTGTCTCATCTCATTGTTTACTTTATTAAATCCACCACATTCGCCCATCTTGGCTCAGGGGAGGTGACGCGACATCAATTACAAAAAGAAAAATCGGTTAGCGACGGGACATCAATTAATATTGGCCCTCCGGTGGCTTGCAAGAGAAAGGTCAAGGTAAATTTAGAGCAGCACCATATATCCTTTGAGAGGATCATTTAGAGCAGTGTATGAAAAGGATCCTGACCCCTGGTTTCTTAAACCGTGTAGGCCTATTGGTCTGCGATGCTCGTGCTGAATTGCCCGCCCGGCCCCGCCCCCGTCCGTTCCCCTCTACGCCCCTGTAAGCGTTCGATGGGCGCCTGAGCTTTGTGGCGTACAGACTCCGGCGGCGCGGCGAACGCCCCTGTTATCTCTTATTCTCTTTTCGCGCCGGTACAACTCGCGCTGGTTACTTGAACACGGTATTATTTTCTATAAGCACCATACATAATTCAAAGGCCTTGGCATCAACATATTGAGCAGAGAGAGATGGAGCCGAGAGGTCAGAGAGCTATACCCGCAGTTGTGTAAAAGGGGGCCACCCTTTCTCGCTGGTGGTTTTTTTTATTCTTTTTTTTTTTATTATTCAATATCTTCCATTCGGCTCAGATAAAAAAATGCTTTGAAACTCACAAAGCAGGTCCCCCTGGAGTTCAAAGGGCTTGTATTTAGTCTATCCTGTGTTGTCAAAAAAAAATGAAAAGATAAGTATCGGCCTCGGCCTCTACACACTGTGAACCATTCATCTTTTATGCTTGAATATTTCATTACTTATTTCGTTTCACTGAGTCTACCGAGAGAACACACCGCAGTTTTTATAGCCTAGGCCTACAGGTTAGAATTCTTCAAGTCAACAGAAGTAAACGATGGATATACCTATTTGCGATCGCTATAGGTTTATATTAGGGAATTTTTTTTGGAGACTTGTGCATCTAGGCCCAGGCTACATCATTTGGGTGCACCAGAGAGTTTTAAAGTCAGCCTTTACTCAAATACTTAAAAAAATACATTTTCATGAGACTCCCCTTTGTAATATGGTTTGTGATGTTGTACCTGTTTTTATAACATTACCAATCGCGCGGTTTCACTTGATGGAAGCTAACACTCACAACACTCAGAAAACACACACACAAACACACACACACACCCGTGGAAAATAACGTTCTAAAAACCATCCGCAATTGAATCGTTGAATATACAGCGATGGGTTTTCTTACTCCAAGAATGACCAGTAAAATGGCTTCCTGTGAAAAATTGTATCCTACTTCGGGAAGCTTGCTGTTCTAAACATCGACGTTATGAAGGCGGACTATTCGTTCATATCAACGCTGCGCCGAGCGGGGCCGCGCTTGCATTCTGATTGGCCGAGTATAATTTGGATTTGTGTGTGAAAATTTTCTTTATTTTTTACAAACGAAATCTAAATACTTTGCTCTTCTTTTTTTAATGCTCATCAATTACCCAGGACCGTTTTCCTATAGCTCATTCTTTGCAGCAGTAACTTTGCTATTTTCCCTCATGTCCGGCACCTGCTATAGGCCTACTTTAAACAACGAAAAGCTCTATCTGCATATATGTATACATAGGTGTAGACATGTGTATCTATATGGATCTTTGCACAAGTTTAATAAACATTCAACGAACAGGACAGAAAAAAAGACTTCATATATGCTTTATAATTATTATTTTCTCATTAACCATTTGCACTTATTGAAGAGTATTTTTTGTTCTGTTGTTGGCTCCAGAGGGCTCTATTGATGCCCAGTCAAGATAATGTACAATATGTATTTTTATTCATGCATACAAAAATATATGTCTATGTAATTTGATTCGATTCTGGTGTGTTTTTTCTGGTGCTCTCCTGAGCCGAATCCCCTAGCCTGGCTGAGGATAAAAGACTAATGTGTTGTGGTTGACTTGTAAGAGGAAATCCTTGCTTTGCATCGTGCATGCGTGTGTGCGATGAGGTTATGCACCACAAATGTGTACGCACGTGAGCTCGCCTTATTCATGCTGCAACGAGAGACAAATCAATCAATCACAACGGTGTGTGTGTGTGTGTGTGTGTGTGTGTGTGTGTGTGTGTGTGTGTGTGTGTGTGTGTGTGTGTGTGTGTGTGTGTGTGTGTGTGTGTGTGTGTGTGTGCGTGCGTGCGTGCGTGCGTGCGTGTGTGTGTGTAAAGCGGTGTGTGATTTGGACCACACCGTAGGGCTAACCCAATACTGAGGTTAAAAAACATTATGAATTGGCTAATCTATAAAAAAAAAAAACCTCGAAGAGCCTAGTTCCACCAAAAATCTTCCTCCACGTGAATTGTATTTACAAAAAAAGCAGATTAAATTAGGGGTTAAAATGACCTCTAAAGCCACAAGATCTGAACTATAGAGTCGCCACAACTTGTCCTTCCAGGTTCAGAGCCCTGCTATAGGGGGGGGGGGGGGGACAAAGCCGCCATAGGGGGCCAATTACCGTGATTGGCACCTTTTACTGGAACAAGGGTAGGAGGCGAGAGAACCGGCAGAAAGGGAGACCAGATGGGTGGCCTGTTCTGGAGGAGAGGGAGCAGGAGGAGGAGAAGGAGGAAGGAAGGGAGTTGCTGGGGCTGCCCCGCGGTGAGGCCGGAGCCATGGAGGGTAAACAGCTATTAGGCGAGAGGGAAGTGTTGCGATAACATTAAGCTCATTATTTGGGTTTCAGAAGTCGACATGGTGTTAAAATAAGAATAAGAATAACATAAAAAATGCAATGCCCCACATTTAGACATCTAAAGACACGTAACAAATACAGTGTGGACATATTCAAAAGTATCCTTTGATTTGAATTCATAGACGACAAGAAACGCTCAAATGAAAAACCCAAAATTAGGCCTATTCAAATATATGTCTTAAAGTGAAATCCTCAAAGTTTTCATGTTCATTTTCGTTTGCAGGCATTTAATGGGACGGAGGAGGAGGCAATAAAGGGCTGATCAAGTCTGCTCTTCAATGCAGAAAGCTTTTTCATCAGGCGGTTCACTCCGACGACTGAACCACACAGTCCCGGCACTCTGGCTGAAAAAAGGCCTCAGCAATGAACGTTTGTTAAGCCTAACGATATCAGTTAGTTGTTAAAAAATGAAAAACCTCATTAACAGATGAACGGAAAATAAATATCGATCTGTTGAGCCGATATTTATGTGAAAGTTTATATTTTTGTTTGTTTTTAGCTTTTTTTTTATGATTTCCCTGACCCTATTCATTCCGTAAGAATGATTAGTTTTAGATTAAGGAACAATGCGTCTCATTATTGATTAGCCTAATGCACAAAAAAAGTACAAAAAGGTTTTAGATAACGCCAATGATTCCCAATACCAAGCGTTCAGAAAGAACTGTGAATAATATTTCAGAATAATCATTGCCTTGTGGTTGCACATTTTCTAGCTAGGACTAAATGATTTCCTTTAGAGATCGCCGAATTATTATTTGAATGAAGCGAAAAAAAACTCTTGAGTTCTGAATGACTGAATACCCTCATGATTAAACCGAAAAATAATTTAATCATAAATAATTTAACTAGTATCTTGGTTATTCAAGATGAATTTGATTTATTTTTACTTTTTTATTTAGTATTAGGACCTACTAAAATGAGACCTAACATAAAAGTATCCATGCGGGTTTCATATGAGTTTTAACATTTTTGAACAGCTATTGGCTCATCTCTTAATATGCACAACTCCAATCTAAACATCCCGTAGAAAAAAAAACAAATTACAACGGTGCAACAAAATGGCATGAGCGTTTGTGCTTGAGTGTGAGTCTGGGCGCGCATGCGTGCGTGCTGACAATGTGAATGGTCCAAACTCCCATGGCGTTGAGGCATGCCCCCCCCCCCCCCTCCTCCCCTCCCTCCTCCTATAAAGCAGCTCAGTGGCCCAACGGGGAAGCCTCTTCGCTAATTAGGGTCACTAATTGAGGGGTCGGAGAGGGCAGGGACCCCTCCACACCTGCACGGTCATGTGACAGGGAAAGAGGTGCGCGGGGTCAAGGGTCGCATAGCAGGGGCGGGCTGGTGAGTGGGGAGGGAGGGGTTGGGAAGAAATAGTGGTGGTCCTGTTCTTGCGACAATCCGGGATTCAAATAAAAAAAATCAACAAAATCAATTGGTGTTATTCTTCATTTGTCGTTATTTCTCTTAAGGCCTATGTTGATCTATCTCCAAAGGATGTTGTGTTTACCCTTTTTGTGTTTAAATATAGGCCTATGCCAATATACATCTCAAATATAGGCTATATCAGGGATTTGTATATTTGGTAGGCTGCACAAGTTTCATATTTGTGCGATCCTAAATGAAGCTGCACTAAACAAATGACGTCACATTCATTGGATAGCCTATTTGAAAATAGCCCAATGTATGCGTGCGAAGTTCAACTTTTGCATCTCCACTGCCTGATTGACGCAAGGTTTACATGTATTGGTCACTACGATTGGCCTAAACCAATTATTTTGGATTAAAATGTGCAGTTAAAGCGTGAGGCCTACCTGTGGATAAGGTAGAGACGCTGCGGTTCGTCAATGTATGAAACAAGGGGATAACCTTACGCATGGAGGACGCCTGGGGTTGAATGTGTAGGCATATGTTATGGTGCGGTGTGAAAACCATCAATAGCCTATACATAACTTTACTATCAAGAAAAATAATAATAATCACGAGTACTCCCTTCTAATGTATACAAATTGTAAATAGTCCTGTAGGGGTAATAAATTATTAGAAAGTCAGTTCTGGCTTAATGTTGTCCGCTGTCAGGCCAACCACTTAAATAACATGTAAAGCATTTAGAAAAGTTTAAAGCGAAACGATTTCCATAATGATGTTAAAATGGGCAGAGCAATAACAAAATATAGGCCATATATATCAGTGCTGTCAAGCGATTAAAATATTTAATCGCGATTAATCGCATTAATATCATAGTTAATAACTCAAGATTAATCACACTTTTTTCTCTTCTAAATATCCCTTGATCCCTTGAACTTTCTAACAAAACTCTTGCTCAGCAAAGATGGGAAATACTATAACATTTATTATTTAAACCAGTGTGAATATTCCTACCGTAGCCTACGTATGCCTATACACAACACCAGGCTATCGAATAACGCCTACAAACACACTCACACACGGTGGCGGAGTGGTAGTCGGGAGAGTCGGGAGAATTCCCGTTGGGCCGTTAACGTTTCTGAGCTGTCGGGCTGATTACTGCGGGATAACAATATGCGTCTATAAAAGTTCTTTGCAGCGCCGTCCGGCAGCCTGAGCTGTGTGCCCGCAACCTCTCACTCACTCAACAGAAACACTCACAAACTGTCAACGTCGCAAGAACTCTCGTGCAGCAGGCTCGAACAGAGTTTTTCACCCATTCCGTATCCTTGCTTGCCCCAACAAGTTTGTGCGGAGTGCTTGTTGTTTTGTTGAAAAAATACGCACTAAGACTGCAATCTGGCTTCAGGGCAGCTCTGTAAGGTTTTCTATCTTTCTACCGAAAATGTCTCCTATAGTTAACATTTAAGGAATCAAATTAATCATTGCTCACATTGCGTCCCCTTTATCTCTTTTGACTTTTCGGTGTTGGCCTCAGTGTTTGTTTGATGTGTATCTATACTTTGTACCAGCCCTTACCTGCAGTAGCCAGCAATGACTTCTACCATTGCATATCATACTTGTTCATCGGTGTCCCCCAATCACTGTGGGTCCATGAGCAAGGCACATTACTCTTATCTCTTAAAAATAATCTCTTTTCAAAGCACAACCACTCGGAAGTGATCTCAACAGACTTGATGTAAATCAATATCAGAGAAATATCTGGAACATAAGTAATGTTGTTGACTGTCTGACTGTTTCCAAACTCAGACAGTGCATCTGAGTCTTGATTTTCTAACTGCGTGAGACAAAAGATAAAACCAAACCTGGGGTAAACTTCACACCCAAACACATTCTAATTCTAATTCGATGCAGAGAAGGAGAAGACGAGGGAGACTAGAGGGAGAGGGGGCCTGAAAGAAGAGGCAACACAAAAATGGCCGTGAAGTGGACCTGTGATTCGGGGGACATCAATAAGACATTCATTACCAGCTCATCCCCCACCCACCCTACAACCCGAACCGCCCACTCAGAAGCTGCCACTCAATCCAAGCGGAGACCGAGGGACATCTTCTTTCACATGAAAGCCAGCCTTCATAACTCTGAGGCTGAAGTGGGCCTCCGTCTGTCCAGGCCTGGGACAAACTTTAGCCTCGGTCCATGACCATGTTAGCCCTGGTTTACCATGTTAGCCCTGGTCACCATGTTAGCCCTGGTTTACCATGTTAGCCCTGGTCACCATGTTAGCCCTGGTTTACCATGTTAGCCCTGGTCACCATGTTAGCCTTGGTCTTCCTGTTAGCCCTGGTCATCCTGTTAACACTTGTCTACCATGTAAGCCCTGGTCTACCATGTTAGCCCTGGTCTACCAAGTTAGCCCTTGTGTACCATGTTAGCCCTGGTCTACCATGTTAGCCCTTGTCTACCATGTTAGCCCTGGTCTACCTATGTTAGCCCTGGTCTTCCTGTTAGCCTTGGTGACCATGTTAGCCCTGGTCACCATATAAGCCCTGGTTCACCACATAAGCCCTGATCGACATTTTAGCCCTGACCCCTCCGTCTACCCTGACCACATTTTAGCCCTGATGCACATACAACATACTCCTCTAAAGGTAGGCTACATCCATGGGAATATTTATGAGAAACGAGAAACTGGTTGTATTTGCCTGTAGGACCTTGTGAACCTTTATTAATCATACTTTGTTGTTTTATTGATGGAGGCCTGACACGCCTTTCATCGGATGAGAATACTGTTTGAAACACCCTCGCTTAGATGAATTGATCTGTCATTTGTTGATATATGAAATGAATGAGAAAGTCAACAAAAGGCCCCATTCTCTATTCGAATTGCGATGATTTTAAACCCCTTCTTCCCACAGATGGGAAGAAGTTAAAGGTATAAAATACAAATGTACAACCGGCCAGTGTTGTTTGATGCTTTTGTTACACGCAAACAGGCTGTATTGATCCACACACACACACACACACACACACACACACACACACACACACACACACACACACACACACACACACACACACCACACACACACACACACACACACACACACACACACACACACACACACACACACACTGGTCCAACTACCAAAAGCTGTTTGAATTAGCTAAAGTTTGGAGCGAGAAAGGATATAAAGGTAAAGCATTCTTCGCTGTCAGGAGAAAGAGACACATAAGGCAAGAAGACATTGTACTCTGCCCTTGTCCAATTGGCATTGATGGTGACTCCCTTTCAGTAATAACTGAGCCTCTGCCAGATAAATCCCCCCCCCCCCTATTAAAGGACTCAAAGACCTCAATTTACCGTTGTCTGTGTTGTCACCGCTGGACTCAAGGACACAGTGCTCCTCCCTTGTTTTGTTTTTTACCCTGAACCGGAGCGTCGCTTCAGGCCAGGAAACACATTTATCCTTCACCTTTTTCTCATTACGCGGCTGGTAAGTCTCTATTTAGATGAGCCAGAGTGTGATATGATACCCAACAAGGTCGACCATCATGCATAATGACAGTCGCTGCAGCGCACCTTGTGTAGATGTAGCCACCGCCCGCTGCAGCCCAGTGACGTCGCTTGAGTGGGAAAGCGGGTGGGGGGGGGGGGGGCACAGTCGACTTTAGTTATCAGAAATGAAAAGGTGGCAACAAAGACATCTAGGCCCTGGCTTTAATGGAAGGGATGTTCCTCTGCTTAACCTTGCATTAAAAACATTGGTTTTATTTTTTGCTACGATTGACGACCAGCTCTCTGCTTCACCCCTTCCTCTTCCCGGGAGCAGAGTACACCTGGGGCCTTCACGGGCAAATGGCCGCCCGTCCTCGAGGCCACTTGCGTCTGACCATGGGAGCACAGCACGGTTTAATACAGGGGCTTTTATTGTCACAATCTGTAGCAAACAGAATTCAGGGTTCCACTAAATTTGAAGCATCTTTTTCATTCGCTTCGTGTTTTTCCCGCATTTCATCTCTGGCCCAATTTATTGCAACACACACAGAGACACAGACACAGACACACAAACACACCTACACACACACAGACACACAGACACACACACACACACACACACACACACACACACACACACACACACACACACACACACACACACACACACACACACACACACACACACACACACACACACACACACACACACACACACACACGCACACGCATTCACGCACGTCTCTCTCTCTCTCTCTCTCTCTCTCTCTCTCTTCACTCTTCCTCAATCATCTCATCTACAGCCCTAGCATGGTGTTCTGGCCCAACTCTCTCTCTCTCTCTCTCTCTCTCTCTCTCTCTCTCTCTCTCTCTCTCTCTCTCTCTCTCTCTCTCTCTCTCTCTCTCTCTCTCTCTCTCTCTCTCTCTCTCTCTCTCTCTCTCTCTCTCTCTCTCTCTCTCTCTCTCTCTCTCTCTCTCTCTCTCTCTCTCTCTCCCTCTACTGAAGGGAGATTGTGTGCTGGAAGTTGTGACATCCTTTCATCTGGCCAGAGTCTTTAAACAAAAGGCGTTCAACATGTAAAGTCACTTTGCAATTAAACTTGAGCATGATCGGTCCAACAGTGGTAATTACTAGTTGACATTGAGTAGCAATATCCCTTTCAGCGCTGTCTGATAATTACTACAATTAAGCATTACACATTCAGTGTACGTGAGGGAGGCATAGTTAATTCCCTTAGAAAACAGTTAATGATAACAGGAAATGCCACAGAGATAAGTCATTCATTTTTGAAGAGTTGAAGATGAAACGTGAAAGAAGAAATGTTTGAATATGAATCCGTATCGTTTTCTGGAGTCGCACGACGAGTCGTGGTGCCATAATGACGTGCATCGTTCCCTTTGTCTGGCTCGAACTCATAACAAGGTTAACGCCACTTATCTTTTGAATAAACCCAAGGAGTCAGCAGGTTTTTATTCATAAACTTATCGTTAAATCATTCGGCAGGAACAACAGACAAACACACAACGGTTGGGACGCATAAATGAGGAAGCAAGGGCTTCACCTTACCACGCATTAACTTCATTTCAAAACACGAGGCCTCCATTTTGAGAAAGAAGTAAAAAACCGCTGGATCGGCCAACTGAATCCAGGATGTCACTCAGCTGTGTAAGTAGTCGTTCGCTATCAACGTTTTGCCAACGACGTTACCTGAAGGCGTACAGCAAACACATTTTCCGAGTAACTTTTGTGGATAAAGAGCATTGGCTGACGCACATCCCATAATTAGTTCGTTAATCCTTCCCGGTCGGCCTGTGTGTGGCTTTGTATCGGGAGGGGGCAAGGTGTCAGGCTGTCAAGATGGTGGCCATCTTGTGTCGGGGATGGGCAGGCTTGACCCTCCACGCCTGGGGGGGGGGGGGGGGGGGGGGGGTCGGTTCACAGGAGGGGGCCCTCATTAGAGACCTGGGGGTCTCCCTGAGCTGGGTCGGCCTTTCTGATGGAGCTGCAACACCCGGGACCACACAGGGGCCGTCATCATGTCCGCGACCCCTGATCTCAGAACCTATAACCCCCAGGAGCCCTGATTCCTTACAGCACCCATTCATTGGGAGAAGGGGGGGACCCCATTGAGGAGGGCTCCCGCAGTATGGTGAAGTTAATGATAAGGAGCGAAGGAGAACACACATACACACGCACATGCACACATACACACTTCTGTTCCCATAACACTAACTTCCTCATTACTGCCCTGCGGTCCAGTCCTCCAATAGGCATTCAGGGCTGGTATCCTTCCGGGTCAAAAATACCACATAAAGCCTTGTGCGTCTGTGTGTGTGAGTGT